>CAUYON010043670.1:0-33348 GCA_963573935.1 Arctocebus calabarensis | reverse complement strand
GGCAAATGTTGATTAAAGCAGGAAAATTAATAACCCATTCACTTGGCAGGAGGGTGTAGAAGACAGAGACAGCATTTATTAATAGCACCCAGCCCTACACGGAGGTCTTATTTTTTCTTTTTTCCTTTTTTTTTTTTTTTTGAGACAGAGCCTCAAGCTGTCACCCTGGATAGAGTGCTGTGGCATCACAGCTCACACACAACCTCCAATTCCTGGGCTCAAGCGAGTCTCCTGCCTCTGCCTCCTAAGTAGCTGGGACTACAGGCGCCCGCCACAATGCCCGGCCATTTTTTGGTTGCAGCCACCATTGTTGTTTGGCAGGTCCTGTCTGGATTCGAACCTGCGAGCTCAGTTGTACATGGCTGGCGCCTTAGCCTGTTGAGCCACAGGCACTGAGCCCACACACAGAATTCTTTTCTCACTTGTTAAATTCTGATTCATTCTTCGTGGCCCAGGCAAGCACACCACCAGGGAGCCTTCCCACTCTCCACAGGCCTTGGAGAAGTTTAAAAAGGCAGCTCTTAGAGTCTGGCAGACCTGGTTTTCTGGCTCTGAAACTTAACAAGCTATTGTACTTTTGGCTAGGTGATTTCTGTTGTCTAGGCCTCAGTCTTCCCTTCTGTAAAATGGGAATAGTTCAGCATGTGAGGTTGTTGATGATAAGATTAGGTGAGATGATGCAGCTAAAGCCTTTAGCATGCAAAAGAGCTAAAAGAATATTAGAAGTCATCATGATGGGTGGTGCCTGTGGCTCAGTGGATAGGGCGCAGGCCTCATAGACCAAGGATGGCGGGTTTGAACCCAGCCCCAGCCAGCTAAAACAGCAATGAGAATTGCAATAGCTGGGCGTTGTGGCAGGCACCTGTAGTCCCAGCTACTCCAGAGGCTGAGACAAGAGAATCGTTTAAGCCCAAGAGTTGGAGGTAGCTGTGAGTTGTGACGCTATGGCACTCTACTGAGGGTGAAAAAGTGAGACTCTGTCTCAAAAAATAAGTAAATAAATAAATAATAAATAAATGCATAGGGTATTGTTACTGTTATGTTATAAAACCACTGTGCTCTCTGTGTACCAAGCACTGTTCTGAGTACTTTATATTTGGTAACTCAGTATATATTATATCACATTATTTGTAAGAATATATGAGAAATATTACACATAGTGGATGCCAAAGAGAAATAGCACAGGCCTTGGTGACTAGCAGGGAAAGAGATGAGTAGGCAGCCTTAAGTCATCCCATTGGTTAAGGAAAAGCCTTTGTCTTTGGAAAGACAGTCATGGCCTCTGACAGTGTCATCAGTGGAGCCTTAGAGAATACAGAACAGGTCAAGGGTGAGTTGAGTTCTCAGACTGTGTGAGTGGAACCTGTGATTCTTAGACTATGCCAAGATTCTATGTGTTTTAGCATTTCAACGGATAAAGTAGTTATCTTCCACCTCCACGCTAAAGATCTTTCAAGGCTTAAAGTTTTAAAAATAATAGTTTTTTTATCACCCTCAGTAGAGTGCCATGGTGTCACAGCTCACAGCAACCTCCAACTCCTCCAACTCCTGGGCTTAGGCGATTTTCTTGCCTCAACTTCCTGAGTAGCTGGGACTACATGTGCCCACCACAATGCCCAGCTATTTTTTTCTTGCAGTTTGCCTGGGCCAGGTTTGAACCTGCCACCCTTGGTATATGGGGCTAGCGCCTTACTCACTGAGCCACAGGTGCTGCCCCAAAACAATAGTTTTAAGAGTATAATAATTTTACCACTCTTTGATCCTTGCAGTAAGTTCCCAGTTTTCTTTTTTTTTTTTTTGAGACAGAGTCTCAAGCTGTCACCCTGGATAGAGTGTTGTGGCATTACAGCTCACAGCAAACTCCAATTCCTGGGTTCAAGCGAGTCTCTTGCCTCCGCCTCCCAAGTAGCTGGGACTACAGGCGCCCGCCACAACGCCTGGCCATTTTTTGGTTGCAGCCGTCATTGTTGTTTGGCGGGCCCAGGCTGGATTCAAATCCTCCAGCTCAGGTGTACATGGCTGGCCTTAGCCCGTTTGAGCCACAGGCGCCAAGCCAGTTCCCAGGTTTCTTAATTACTAATAAAATAAGATTCACATTGTCCAAAAATACCAGCCAACTGGGAGGTGCGGAGGCCCAGGTTCAAAGAGTAGTCAGGCTTCCTTTGCCCCCTCAGGTGACACCCTTGCGCTTTGGGAAAGATGTTGACGGGAAATGCCACAGCCTCACAGCCTCCTACGTGCGAGCACAGTACCAGCAGGATGCCAGCCTGCCCCACTGCCGCTTCTACGAGGTACCTGGGGTACAGGGCTGAGAAAGGGAGGGCTCAGATGCTTGGGGCAGCCAGCTTCCCTGACCGTCTGGCCTGCTCTCTCCCTACCCCAGGAATTTGATGCCCATGGACGTCAGGTGCCCCTCCCTGCTGGCATCTACAACCTGGATGACCTGAAGACCCTGGGGCGACGCCAGAGCTGGTGCCCATACTTTCTGGCCCGATACTCGGTGAGGAGGCAGGTGGTGGGTGGCAGAGGGGTATGAACAGGGCTGTGGGCTGCCTCGGTCTAGCTGTCTGGTTCTGTGTGTGTGTGTCTCTGTCTGCCTACATCTTCCTGCTGGTCAGTACCTCTATTTGTCTGTCAGTCTGTCTCTGTCCATGTGTTTGTGACTTGCCTGTGCCTGCCTTTTGTTGCCTCTGTGGGCTTGGGTGGAAGCAGTGGGCAAGTGTGGTGCAGGTTGGGGTGGCAGGGCCTGTATAATCCTGCCCCCCTTGTTTCCTAGATTCTGCATGCCAACGTGGTGGTTTATAGCTACCACTACCTCTTGGACCCCAAGATTGCAGACCTGGTGTCCAAGGAACTGGCCCGCAAGGCTGTTGTGGTCTTTGATGAGGCCCACAACATCGGTGAGGAGTGAGCCAGGGTGCTAAAGGGATGCCAGGTACCCGGACCGCTGCCTGGTACTGTTTTGCCTTAGCTCCGCCCTCTCCCCCTTCCCCAGACAATGTCTGCATCGACTCCATGAGTGTTAACCTCACACGCCGGATCCTCGATCGGTGCCAGGGCAATCTGGAGACCCTGCAGAAGACAGTACTCAGGTAGGGGCTGGCTGTGTAGTAACTCCTGGGGCCTATCCTGCTTCCAGGCAGCCTTGCCTCTCCTGGGCCCCTGGTCTCTGCCTGGCTTGGCCCCAGGATGCCAGCCCCTACCTGGTCTTCTCCAGGATCAAGGAGACGGATGAGCAGCGTCTGCGGGATGAGTATCGGCGCCTGGTGGAGGGACTGCGGGAGGCCAGTGCTGCCCGGGAGACCGATGCCCACCTGGCCAACCCTGTGCTGCCTGATGAGGTGCTGCAGGGTGAGTCACTGCCCCTGTGACTCCCAACTCCCTGTCCCACATCCCCATAGCTGCTGACCCTTTCTCTCTGCAGAGGCTGTGCCCGGCTCCATTCGCACAGCTGAGCACTTCCTGGGCTTCCTACGGCGGCTGCTGGAGTATGTCAAGTGGCGGCTGCGCGTGCAGCACGTGGTGCAGGAGAGCCCCCCCGCCTTCCTGAGTGGCCTGGCCCAGCGCGTGTGCATCCAACGCAAGCCCCTCAGGTACGGCCTGGGATAGCAGGGGACTTGGGTTGGAGCTAGTCCTCCATCCAGCTGTTGGGCAGGGGCTTGACAGGCCACACATGGCTGGATCACAGCGGTTACCTGATGAGAGTTTAGTGGAGGGGTCATTGAAAGAGGGTGCAGGCTGGGTGGAGGAGCTAAGGAGGGTGAGAGGTCCCTGGGGAATTGGAAGAACTTGTAACTATTTAAACCCCAGGCTGCAAGGGGCCAGGAAGGGGGTGGTGTTGAGTCAGCTGGACAGGGCTTGGAAAGGCCTCGGAGAGGAGCTGAGACCATGACACAGCAGGATGGGAGCTGGGAACCTTCACCATGTCCTTTCCTGCCAGTGCTTCTCATAGTCCAAGCCTAAGGACAAGGGCATCCCCATAGTGTGCTCTGGGTGCATTTGGTTTGGGGGGTGGGAAGTTTGAGTTCAGTCTTCTGGGGCACAGAGTAGGCAGGGAATGGACCTAGGCATAGGAGGGGGCTTCTTGTACTTTTCCTTTGCTATTTGGGATGAGTCATTGGTCTTCTCCGAACCTCAGTTTCCTCTTTGGTAAAGTGGATGGGGAATCATTTTTACTTCACAGGTTTCTGTGATGGTTAGGTGAGAAGGCAGCAGAGCCCTTATGAAGACCTACACCTGTTATGTATCTCAGTTGCATCCCCTGTGTAGTGTCCCAAGCTGCAAAGGAGGAGGCTGGGGCTCCAAGAGGGGAAGCCATTGCCCAGTGTCACACAGCACAGTTCCAGGAGTTGTGACTTGAAACCTGTGGCTGCTGTGCTTCTGAGGGGTGAGATAGCCATCAGAGTGGCTTTGCCTATCTCCTCCACATTTGGGAATTGTGAGGGCAGAGAGAGGAACTCAGTCATTCAACACAAGTGCCTGCTCTGTGCAGGGGACAGCAGTAAAAACTGAGACAGCCTAGGGCTGCCCTCATGGGGCCTGTGGCCCAGTGGAAGAGATAGGCTCATTCCTAGATAACAGTGATGCAGGATAGGCAGACTAGGATGGGGGATCCCAGAAGGCTGGGGGAACCCCCAAAAGATCCCTGTCCTAGCCTAGGCATTAACACATGGAAAAACTGCAGTTGGGGAGGCAGGTTTTATTTTTTAATTTTATTTATTTATTTTTGAGATAGTCTCACTGTATCGCCCTTGATAGATTGCTGTGGTGTCACAGCTCACAGCAACCTTAAACTCATGGGCTTAAGCGATTCTCTTGCCTCAGCCTCCCAGGTTGCTGGGACTACAGGCACCCACCACAAAGCCAAGCTATTTTTTTTTTTTGCAGTTTGGCTGGGGCTGGGTTTGAACCCGCCACCTTCCGTATATGGGCCTGGCGCTCTACCCACTGAACCATAGCTGCCGCCCTATTTTTTTTTTTTAATTTTTTTTTTCTTTCTTTCTTTCTTTTTTTTTTTTTTAGAGACAGAGTCTAACTTTTTCACCCACAGTAGAGTGGTAGAGTGCCGTGGTGTCACACAGCTCACAACAACCTCCAACTCCTGGGCTTAGGCAATTCCCTTGCCTCAGCCTCCCAAGTACCTGGGACTATAGGTGTCCCCCACAATGCCCGGCTATTTTTTTGTTGTTGCAGTTTGGCCGGGGCTGGGTTTGAACCCGCCACCCTCAGTGTATGGGGCCGGTGCCCTACCCACTGAGCCATAGGTGCCGCCCCGCTGAGCTATTTTTTGGTTATACTTGTTGTTGTTTACTTGGCCTGGGCCAAGTTCAAACCTGCCAACCCAGGTAAATGTGGCCAGCACTCTAACCACTGAGCTATGGGCACCAAGCCGTGAGGCAGGTTTTTTTTGTTGTTGTTTTGTTTTTGAGACAGAGCCTCAAGCTGTCACCTGGATAGAGTGCTGTGGCATCAGAGCTCACAGCAACCTCCAATTCCTGAGTCAAGCGAGTCTCTTGCCTCCGCCTCCCAAGTAGCTGGGACTACAGGCGCCCGCCACAGCACCCGGCCATTTTTTGGTTGCAGCCGTCATTGTTGTTTGGCGGGCCCGGGCTGGATTCTAACCCACCATCTCAGGTGTACGCGGCTGGTGCCTTAGCCAGTTGAGCCACAGGCGCCGAGTCTGTGAGGCAGATTTTAAAGTCTGACTGCCCACCTGGCACCAAGGCTGGGTGCTCCTGCTCTATTACCAGTTCCTGAGGGGTGAGAGCCCCAGGCCTACCTGTTTGCAGCTGTGTCTGGGTGGCCCTGCACGTGCACACCTGCTGTTGACCTGGTCTATGAGCATGTGGGATTCTGACACTATGTGTCATTAGGGGTACCTAAGAGACAATGCTAGAGGTTCTGCATGTCCTTGTGTGACTGTGAAGCCATGGAGGATTAATGCAGTGACTGTGGCCCCATGCCACGGCCATGCAGTGGCTCACACCTATAATCCTAGCATTGTAGGAGGCTAAGGCAGGTGGATTACTTTAGCTCAAGAGTTGGAGAACAGCCTGAGCAAGAGTGAGACTCCCATCTCTACTAAAAATAGAAAAGAAAGGGTGGCACCTGTGGCTCAGCAAGTAGGGCGCCAACCCCATATACCAAGGGCTGTGGGTTCAAACCCGGCCCCGGTCGAACTGCATCAAAAATTAGCTGGGTGCTGTGGTGGGTGCCTATAGTCCCAGCTACTTGGGAGGCTGAAGCAAGCGAATCACTTAAGCCCAAGAGCTGGAGGTTGCTGTGAGCTGTGACACTACAGCACTCTACCGAGGGCGATAAAGTGAGACTCTGTCTCTACAAAAAAAATAGAAAAGAAAAACTAGCTGGGCTTAGTGGCAAGTGCCTGTAGTCCCAGCTATTCAGGAGGCTGAGGCAGGAGGATCACTTAAGCCCACAAGACTGAGGTTGCTATGAGTGATGATGATACCATAGTACTCTACCTAAGATGACAGAGTGAGATTGAGACTGTCCCAAAAAAAAAAAAAAAAGGCGGCGCCTGCAGCTCAAAGGCGTAGGGTACCGGCCCTATATGCCAGTGGTGGGTTCAAACCCAGCCCCGGCCAAAAAAAAAAAAAAAAAGGCAGTGACTGTGGGCTTTTAGGTGTAGTTGTGGGTCTCTGGACAAGAACTTAAATATGAGGTCATATGAGTATATGTGACAAGTTACCACCTGACTGTAGTATATGATCATTGTTCTATACGTGCCATCATGCAGTGGTAGCTTCAGATGACATGCACATGTACAATGTGGGGACATGGAAGTTTCTAGAGCAGTCCCCATCCCTGCCATCGAGGAGCACCCAGTTACCTGGGAAGGCACACATGTGACCACATGCTCCTCCAGGCAGAGGAAGGGCTGCTTACTGGTCCCATTCGTGCATCCCTGTTTCCCCGACCCCTGTCGCCTCCTCATCAGATTCTGTGCTGAACGCCTCCGCTCCCTCCTGCATACCTTGGAGATCACCGACCTTGCCGACTTCTCCCCCCTCACCCTCCTTGCTAACTTTGCCACCCTTGTCAGCACCTATGCTAAAGGTAAGCTCTCCTCTTTCTGCCCCAGCTGGGCCTCGTGGCAGAGTCTAGAGCAGGGGTCCTCAAACTACGGCCTGCAGGCCACATGCGTTGGTGTGAATTGTATTTGTTCCCATTTTGATTTTTACTTCAAAATAAGATATATACAATATGCATAGGAATTTGTTCGTAGGTTTTTTTTTTTTTTTTTTTGAAACATAGCCTCAAGCTGTCCACCCTGGGTAGAGGCTGTGGCATCACAGCTCACAGCAACCTCCAATTCCTGGGCTCAAGCGAGTCTCTTGCCTCCGCCTCCCAAGTAGCTGTGACTACAGGCACCCGCCACAACGGGCAGCCATTTTTTGTTTGCAGCGGTCATTGTTGTTTGGCGGGCTGGGTCTGGATTCGAACCCGCCAGTTCAGGTGTACATGGCTGGCGCCTTAGCCTGTTGAGCCACAGGCGCCCAGCCAATATATATATATATTTTTTAAAACTATAGTCTGGCCTTCCAATGGTCCGAGGGACAGTGAATTGGCCCCCTGTTTAAAAAGTTTGAGGATGCCTGGTCTAGAGGGTTGTCAGCAGCGACTTGGTCTTGGGTTCTACTTTGAAGTTGCTGGCAAGCGACAGATGCTGAGTGAGCCTTATGCTCAGATTTGTATTTCCAAAGGCTCCCCTTGGCTGCAGAGCAGGGAGGGTTAGTGGTGGGCAGGGGTCTGGGATGAGGTCAGAGTTCTATAGTGTCAGGTCATGCTATAGGCATGATAAGCAGTTGGCCCAAGGGCTCTGCAGAGCTATAGCAGGTTCTGAGGTGCTGGGTCAGATTTATACTTTAGGAAGATTCTGAGGTGGGCATGGCAGCTCACGCCTGCTATCCTAGCACTTTGGGAGACTGAGGCAGGAGTTTGAAACCAGCCCAGGCAATAGCAAGGCCTCATCTCTGCAAAAATTAAAATAAATTTCAAAAATAAAGATTCTTCTTTCAGCGAAGGAGTCAGGGACCTGAGCAGGAGAAGAGGAACCTGGGTGAAGGCAAGGCTATAGGGACAAAGGGACGGTTTGGTGAGAGATGTGGGTGGACAAGGCTGTGATGTGGGGATCAGGATGCCTGGGTGTGAGTACCCCAGAGGAGAGAAGCTGAGGACAGTGCTCAGATTTTCAGCTGTAGGGAGAGGGAAAATGTTCAAGGCTTCATTGGTCAGTGTTCCTGCCCCTTCCTCAGCTTTAAGCTGGCCAAGGGCTCAGTATGATCCCTGGGGATTACTATTCTATCCAGGAAACTAGGTCAGGCCTGCCATCCTGCAGCTGGGCCTAGGCAGGAGGCCAGAGACCTGGTCCCCCTCACCCCAGGGTGGATGAGCAGTGAGTCCTGCAAGATGCTACTTCTGTGTCCATCCCTCTGTCCCTCTCCATCTTTCCTCTCAGGCTTTGTTGTTCTCTCTGTTTCCATTTTCCCATCTGTCAACTCCTTATGTTCTTTTACCTGGAATGTCCTCCTCCTTTCTCATCCCTTCACTACCTCCCCCTCATCTTTCAATTCTATGCTCAGTAGAGATGTCTCCTCCTTCAAGAAGCCCTCCCTGACTCCCAGGCTAGGTCACGGCCCTCCTCTGGGCTCCTCTGTCTCAGCCCTGCCCACTCTGAATCATCACTGTCTGGGGACAGGTCTGGCTTTCCTCCTGTATTGTGAGTCCATGTAGGCAGGGACAAGGCTGTCTTGGCCACCAATTATGTCTTCAGCACAAAAAACTTGATTTTTATACTGAGTGAAACTAAATTATTCATTCATTAATTCATTTATTTGTTCAACAAATAAGCCAGCCCCAGCATGGTAGATGCAGAAGGAACCAAAAAAGACCTCATTCCTAATCTCTTAGAACTTATATTCTGGTGGGGAAACTAGTAGCAAATATGCATATAAGTAAGTAAGAAAGATAATTCCAGAAGGTGATAGTTGTCATGAAAAAAATACATTACATGGCTGTAGTGAAAGGTGGCCAGGGAAGGACTCTGTGATGTACTGATTTTTGAGCAAAGTCGCAAATAACCAAATGGAGCCACCTTGGTAAGTTTTCCTGGCAATGAATGGGACTGGCAAGTGCAAAGGCCCTGGGGGGAGTAAGGTGCTGGTGCTTGAAGATCTGGCAGGAGGCCAGTAAGCAAGGAGGGAGTGGGGTCTGTGACTGGTCCCACAGGTGATCCTGGATGCTAGGAGAAGCAGAGGCCTGGGGAAGCTTCTGAGCAGCAAAAACATGACCTGACTCAGGATTCTGTGTAGCGAGCAGGGAATGGGTCCAGTGAGAAGGGGATGGCCCAGGTGGCAGTATGGGGAGGTGGTCAGATCACAGGTAGGTTTTGGAGGCAGAGCTGCCCAGCTTGCTGGTGGCTTAGGTTAGGAAGGTCATGGGAGAAGGCTTGAGGCTCTGGCTTCTGGCTTTAGCTTGGGTGCTGGGCAGGCCTTTTTGGTTCTGGGAGAGTGTGAAGAATAAAGCTTTGGTGTTCTTTGCTTGAGATCCTCCATGAATGTTGGCATAAATGTGGGCCTTGCAGAGAAATGGGCAAGTTGGGGTGTATCTTGGGTGTCTAGACTTTGGGCTTGGGCAGCTGATGTTTGGTTTCATTTACTTGTGGGGTAGCGAAGGGAATGGCTCAATGTGCAGTGTGAGCATCATGAGGGTTTCTCATTTACCTTTGTCTGTCCCGTAGGCTTCACCATCATCATTGAGCCCTTTGATGATAGGACTCCAACCATTGCCAACCCCATATTGCACTTCAGGTGGGACTCTACCTTGGTAGGAGTATGAACATACCATGGTCAGGGGCCCCAGCCTGCCTGGCCCTCACCACCCTCTTCTCTCTGTCCAGTTGCATGGATGCCTCGCTGGCTATCAAACCTGTGTTCGAGCGCTTCCAGTCTGTCATCATCACATCAGGGGTGAGGACATCTCCCTGTCTCCTCCCAGTTCCCAGCCCTCTGCCATAGGGCTCCTGGTTCCTCCTCAGGCCTGCTAAGATCCCTTCCACTATCTTGCTATCCCTGTTATAGACACTGTCCCCACTGGACATCTACCCCAAGATCTTGGACTTCCACCCTGTCACCATGGCAACTTTTACCATGACGCTGGCCCGAGTCTGCCTCTGCCCCATGGTGAGTGAGTGGGGGTGGGGCTGCCTCCCTCCCGCAGCTACTTAGGCAGGAAGGCTTTACAGCTCTGAGCTGGGGTTCAGGATTCAGACAGACTGGGGCTTGATTCTGCTTTTCCCTGTGGGCATGATTTCCTGAGCTTGTTTTCTCATCTGTAAAATGAGAATGTGTCCTCCCTGATCTCCTGGGGCTGTTTAGAGGATTTAGAGAGATAACACATGTAAAAGTCTTGTGTAGTTCAGGACCTGGTACAAGGTAGGTAGGTACTTAGTCCACATCTTCGTTAATGTGGCTGTGCCCAGTACGTCATCGGGCTGTGACCTGGGTAAATGATCCTCTTTCTCTGCCTGTCTTCTCTGTAACATGGGCCTTATCTGAAGTCCTGGTGTGCAAAGTGTTTGCGTAGAGTGCTCTGGTGTCATAGCTCACAGCAACTTCCAACTCTTGGGCTCAGGAGATCCTCTTGCCTCAGTTTTTCTATTTTCAGTAGAGACAGGGTTTCACTTTTGCTCAGGCTGATCTTGAACCCTTAAGCTCAGGCAGTCCACTCACCTTGGCTTCCCAGAGTGCTAGGATTACAGGTGTGAGCCACTGCAGTAGGCCTTTGGCCTGTTGTTTTTTGAGACAGAATCTCACTCTGTGCCCTAGGTACAGTGCTATGGCATTATAGCTCACAGCAATCTCAAACTCTTGGGCTTAAGAGATCCTCTTGCCTCAGCCTCCCAAGTGACTGGGACTGCAGGCACCCACCACAATGCCCAGCTAGTTTTTCTATTTTTTTCAGTAGAGACAGGGTCTCACTATTGCTCAGGCTAGTCTCAAACTCTTGAGCTCAACAATCTGCCTGTCTTGGCCTCCAGAGTGCTAGGTGAGACCCACTGTGCCCAGGCCCCAGTGTGTTATGGAATTCACAACCTTCCAAGCTCAGCGCCTGTGGTTCAAGCCGCTAAGGCGCCAAACACAAACACCAGAGTTGATGGGTTCGAATCCAGCCCAGGCCTACCAAACAACAACAACTGCAACCAAAAAATGGCCAGGCATTGTGGCAGGCACCTGTAGTCCCAGCTACTTGGGAGGCGAAGGCAGGAGACTCACTTGAGCCCAGGAATTGGAGTTTACTGTGAGCTATGATGCCATGGCACTCTACCCAGGGTGACAGCTTGAGGCTCTGTCTCATTTAAAAAAAAAAAACTTTCCAGATTTTAGAAATGAGGCATATGCCCTGTGGTGTATAGTGTATGATGGCCCCAGCAGTATCTGGGCAACTATCTCCAAACTGCTTGTATTTCAGCAGCAAAAGGTTTTGAGGTATCACATAAGGGAATAAGTCAGGCCTTTGAATAGACTCAGGTCAGGACAGGTTTTGCTTCTTAATGAGTTTGTGCCAGACTTGAAAAAAAAGATGGAGTTTTCAGAGGTTTTTTGGCTTTTGGAATTGCCTTCAGAGGTTGTGAACTGGTAATGACCACATGGTGGTTTTGTGAGTGTCATGGGGGGATATACACTGTGGTAGGGAGAACTGTCTTTCTGCAGCTGACTGGCCTGGAGGCTGGGGCTGGAGGGTAGCTGCTGGTTAGAAGTATGGTCAGACTCAATTCCTTCTCTGCCGTTTATTTGCTGTGTGACCTTGGGCAAGTGATTCACCTTCTTTAAGCTTAAGTCATTTGTCCTTGCAATGCAAATAACTGAGTAACTGAGGGGTCATTAATGACATTGTGTTTATAAAAAGCTTAGAACAGGGGCTGCAACCAAAAACTAGCTGGGCATTGTGGCAGGCACCTGTAGTCCCAGCTACTCGGGAGGCAGAGACAGGAGAATTGCTTGAGCCCAGGAGTTGGAGATTGCTGTGAGTTGTGATGCCACAGCACTCTACCCAGGATGACAGCTTGAGTCTCTGTCCCCGCCAAAAAAAAGAAAAAAAGAAAATGGGCGGTGGCGCCATACACCAAAGGTGGCGGGTTCAAACCCGGCCTTGGCTGAACTGCAAAAAACAGAAAACTAGCAGGGCGTTGTAGCGGGTGCCTGTAGTCCCAGCTACTCAGGAGGCTGAGGCTAAAGAATCACCTAAGCCCAGGAGGTTGGAGGTTGCTGTGAGCTGTGTGACGCCATGGCACTCTACCAAGGGCAATAAAGTAAGACTCTTTCTCTACCAAAAAAAAAAAAAAAAAAAAGTTAAACCTTAGAACAGCACTAGCAGGTGATTGGCACTCACACATCAGCAGTTGTAGCTGCTCTGCTTATTATGCTTATGATGACCTCTGTTGCTTACTTCAGATCATCGGCCGTGGCAATGACCAGGTGGCTATCAGCTCCAAATTTGAGAGCCGAGAAGATATTGGTATGCTGCCTATGGGATTGGTTTACATGGGTTCTGAGAGGGGAGGTGTATCAGTCAGATGGGCTGAATCCTGCTGCTATAACAAATATCCCCCAATCTCAGTCCCTTAACACAGGTTACTTTTGCCCTGTGTCTCCTCACTTGGGCACCTCCACCATCGGGCACATCAGTGTGATGTGACAGGAGAGATCACAGTGATCATGGTGAATTATGCACATGGCCACTTTGGCACTAATTTCATTGGCCACGGGGAATCATGTGTGAATATCTCTACAGATGATTTCAGTGGGGCTTCTAGGAACCCCAAGTTAAAGATGGTGAGGGGAGGAGGACCCAGGCCAAGAGAGGGTCTAACCTCTGACACCTCACAGCGGTGATCCGGAACTATGGAAACCTTCTTCTGGAGATGTCTGCAGTGGTCCCTGATGGCATTGTGGCCTTCTTCACCAGTTACCAGTACATGGAGAGCACTGTGGCCTCTTGGTATGAGCAGGTAGGCCCAGCCACCCTGGCCACCCATTCTCTGGAAAGGTCTTAGCTCTTGGAGCTGCACCTGTGTGCTAGCTTCATTCCTCGTGTTTGCAGTGGTGTCATGTATCACATCAGTATGTCTGAGCAGTGTGTGGCATAAACAGCATGCAGCCAGGAACCCTGCCTCCATCACATCAGGTTAAGAACTCAGAGCTGAGCAGCCTCTTGGGCTCCACCCTCAAAGGCGGACCCCACTGTAGAAGTTACCACACTCACACCTTCTGGGTTTCTTGCCCACCCCTCCCTGTACCTTTCTAGCATATATGGCCCAGTGGGCACATACGGCTGTTAAAAGAAGGTTATGGAAAATTAAGACTAGCGGCTCGGTGCCTGTGGCTCAGCGGGCTAAGGCGCCAGCCACGTACACCTGAGCTGGCGGGTTCGAATCCAGCCCGGGCCCGCCAAACAACAATGACGGCTGCAAACAAAAATGGCCGGGCGTTGTGGCAGGCGCCTTTAGTCCCAGCTACTTGCGAGGCAGAGACAGGAGACTCGCTTGAGCCCAGGAGTTGGAGGTTGCTGTGAGCTATGATGCTACAGCACTCTATCCAGGGTGACAGCTTGAGGCTCTGTCTCAAAAAAAAAAAAGAAAATTAAGACTAGGATGGGCGGTGCCTGTGACTCACAGGAGTGGGTCACCGGCCCCATATGCAGGCGGTAGCAGGTTCAAACCTAGCCCTGGCCAAAAACTGCAAAAAAAAAAAAAAAAGACTAGGCTGAAACCTGGGCAAAGCCTCAAGAGTGTAGGAGCTCCTTATGGGAAGTGGGTGCAGAGGTCTTGGGACATTCTGGAAACAGGGCTCACCACCACAGCTAGGCACTGGGTGACAGGCAGGATGTGGTTGGGAGAGAGAACTGCTCTGTGCTTTTCGCCTCTGAGCACAGCCCCGCTCTCAAGAGTGGGTTAAAGCAAGCCCTTCTCTGGGGTGAGATGAATCAATTTGGCTAATCCAAGTTATCAGGGAATGGTGGGGGTGGGAACTTCATCCCTCATAGCCAAGACATTGGTCTTTTCCATATAATGGAAAGGTGGCTGCTGGCTGCTTGATCTTCACACCCTGGGTACCTTTTGTGTCCTATTTAAGAGAGCCTTGCCTATCCCAATGTCACAGATAGGCTCCTATGTTTCTTTCTGGAAGTTTTGTGGTTTTAGTTTTCATATCTAAATCTATGAGGTACCTCAAATTAATCTTTACACATGGTGTGAGGTTCCTTTTTTCCCCCCCAATGTGGAATTCACTTGCTCCAGTAGCGTTTACTGAAAAGAGCTCTCTCCACTGAATTGCACACATTAACTATGTGTGGGGGGTGTTTCTGACCCTCTCTGTCTGTACCATGGATCTGTGTATCTGTCCTAATACCTCGGCACCACACTGTTTCTATTACAGTGTCCTATCTGAAATCTCAGGGCAGCTGCTGCCGAGGCGCCGTTAGTACCTCCACCAGTTGCTGTCCTTATTGGCCACATGCCTGCCTTCCCACCTGAATCACAAAAGAAGTGATTGGAGTGGCCAATCCACTCCTTCCCTCCCATGTCTCAAGAAGGACAAGCTGAGGCCCAGAGAGAGAAACTAGTTTTTGTTCAGAAGTCCGTGGCAGAATTGTGTAACCAGCACAGTTGTTTCCTAGATCCACCTTCAGCCAACCCCAACCCTGTCCCCCTGGTGTCCTTCCCTAGGGCATCCTTGAAAATATCCAGAGGAATAAACTGCTGTTTATTGAGACCCAAGATGGGGCTGAGACCAGTGTCGCCCTGGAAAAGTACCAGGAGGTGGGTGTGGAGGTTGCTGGGAGACCAGTGTGGAGAGGGGCAGGGCTGAGGAGGCAGCTCTGAGTGACACAGGATGTATCTTGGCCTCTCCTCCCCAGGCCTGTGAAAATGGACGTGGGGCCATCCTGCTGTCAGTGGCCCGGGGCAAAGTGTCTGAGGGAATTGACTTTGGTGAGTGGACCAGGCTCTTCCCTCCCCAAGCACCTGCATGGAACTCTGTAGAGCAATGCCCACCATGCTGCCTGTTCCCTTGGGGGACCACCCACCCACAGCTGGGCATGCTGGTGCTTCCCCTGCCCGTGGGCACCCAGTGGGAGCACCCTTTGCCCCTATTCAGCATGTGAGGTCTCAGGTCTTCCCTCTCTGACCAGCCAGACCTCTCTCCCCCCTCCTCTGCCCATCCAGTGCACCACTATGGCCGGGCCGTCATCATGTTTGGCGTTCCCTACGTCTACACGCAGAGCCGCATTCTAAAGGTGAGAAGCTTTAGAGTCTGAGAAACAGACTGTGAAGTTAGGGTGTTGGGGCCTTCTCCCTTTTGTGGTATGTGGAAGGGTTGTTTCTGGAAGGGGTAGGCACACCAGGAAGGGAAGCTCCCCCATCTCCCTGACTCCTCCTCCCCTGCAGGCCCGGCTGGAGTATCTGCGGGACCAGTTCCAGATCCGAGAGAATGACTTCCTCACCTTTGACGCCATGCGCCACGCAGCCCAGTGTGTGGGTCGTGCCATCAGGGGCAAGACGGACTATGGCCTTATGGTCTTTGCTGACAAGGTGCACCTTTAGGGGGCCCCTGTGCCCCCACCTCAGCCTCTGGGAACCAGTCTCTTTCCCCATTTCCCAGATGGGGTGGTGGCCTAGGCTCCCTCAAGTGACATCTTCTCCCCCCATTCTGCTCAAAGCGGTTTGCCCGGGTGGACAAGCGGGGGAAGCTGCCCCGCTGGATCCAGGAGCACCTCACAGATGCCAACCTCAACCTGACGGTTGATGAGGGGGTCCAGGTTGCCAAGTACTTTCTGAGGCAGATGGCACAGCCATTCCATCGGGTGAGCCCTGCACTTACTTCCCTTCACCCTCCCAGGCTGAGCGCCCCCTCCAGTAAGGTCCTTTGGATTTCTCCCCACTCTCCAGCCAGCCTGTCCTCAACCAGTTTATTGTGCCACCATGAGTCAGACCCTGGAGAGGGGCATGAAAGGGGCCATGGATGCCAGTGGGTGCTACAGTTATCCATGTGGTTGCTTGGGCAGCCCAGAGGAAGGGTGAGAGAATTTGGGGTGAGGAGGCATTGGACACTTTCCGAAGGCTTTTGCTGGCTTTGGGAAAGCTGATCCTTGTTGGGCACAACTCTCTGGCTCCCTCCTTCCCTCGGGCTTGTTCAAGGACAGCACACACTGGATTATATGGATGTTTCCAAACTGAAACATCCTGTCCCAAAGTCCTCTTCTCCCTACTGGCCCTCGAGTCTTGGACCCCATGACTCTGTCAGGGGCACTAGAGGAAGTATAGCAGCTGTCTTGGTCCCCTGCCCTCGTGTGACTCCTCCCTTTTTCTGTCCCCTCTTTCCCTCAGGAGGATCAGTTGGGCCTATCCCTGCTCAGCCTGGAGCAGCTGGAGTCAGAGGAGACTCTGCAGAGGATAGAGCAGATTGCTCAGCAGCTATGAACATGGGGGCGGGGCAGGGCCATAAAAGGTGTTCTGGTGACTGCTGAGTTGTGCCTGGCCCTGGGTCCCAAGAGTTGTCTGAGGCCCGTCTGAGGCCCCTGTCTTCGCAGGA
Organism: Arctocebus calabarensis; assembly: GCA_963573935.1. NCBI lineage: Eukaryota > Metazoa > Chordata > Mammalia > Primates > Lorisidae > Arctocebus > Arctocebus calabarensis. The sequence continues at coordinate 16,738 of CAUYON010043670.1, read as the reverse complement.
AACCTCAGGCAGTTGTTCCTCAGTGTCAAACCTACAGCCTTTAATCACAGGGGAGGGTGGCAGGAAGCCCCATCCACTGATACCCCCAAGAGGTTGGGGAAGTCAAGGAGATGAGCAGAACCCCCTTGCCCACCCCTCCCCTGCTCTTCCTGAGAAGCTGTGACCCACATGGTCCAGGCGACTTTAGTGGGGGCTCAGGTCCTGGGTGCTGGTGCTGAGGGTCCGAGGGGCTTCTCCCAGGCGTCGGTTGGGAAACTGGGAATGTTGGAGGGCAGGTGAGAAGCAGGCACAGCTCTGTCACAGTTGCCACTGTGGCCCAGCCTGACATCAATTTCTCTATCTCCCTGTCTCTGCCCCAAGTGGAACCTATCCATTATCCTGTCCTGAGGTCCCTTCCGACACCAGCTCCTTCTGACTGCCAATGCCATCCCGGCTGCCCTGCCTTCATGGGCCCCACTCCATCCTTGACCAAGTGTCCTTACCCGATTCCCAATGACCCTTGGGCCATCTGTGTTCAGCATGTTGAGTGACATGGCTCTCTTCATTCTGCAAAAGGGGGGCAGGGAGGAAATGAATTAATCCAGGAATGTCTAGCTCCCACTCTGAAAAGGACCTTTCCAGCACAGAATTTGATCTCTATGTGCCATGGGAGGTGGGAGCCATGGAAGGTTCTTTTTTTTTTTTTTTGGTAGAGAGAGAGAGTTTCACTCTATCACCCTTGGTAGAGTGCTGTGGAGTCACAGCTCACAGCAACCTCCAGCTCTTGGGCTTGGGTGATTCTCTTGCCTCAGCCTCCCGAGTAACTGGAAGGTTCTTGATCGAGGCAGGAAGTAGTGGGCTGTGGTATCTGCCCGTGTCAGGGTTCTTTGCTGACCAGATCTGACACTCACCCGGCTGCCCCTGACACCCCCTCGCCTCGGAAACGGGAGACTAGCTTCTCACTTCCACGCCGGATAGACTCGCGGAGCTTGGAGAATGAGCTGCTGCGACGAAGGGTCTGGGAAGAACATGGGGACACTGATCAGTCCTCATGAACCCATCCAGTCCCCATTCCTGCCCCAAGAGCTGAAGAAACACCCCTTCTCACCTGTTGTTCTACATGACCAGCTGTTTTGGGACCTCCTAGAACAGATGGGGACATTGAAAAGGCACTTAGGGCTCAGCGCCTGTGGCTCAACAGACTAAGGCGCCAGCCACGCACACTTGAGCTCACGGGTTCGAATCCAACCCCAGGGCCCGCCAAACAACATGCCGGCTGCAACCAAAAAAAAAAAAAAAATGGCCGGGTGTTGTGGTGGGCGCCTGTAGTCCCAGCTACTTGGGAGGCAGAGGCAAGAGACTCGCTTGAGCCCAGGAATTTGGAGGTTGCTGTGAGCTGGGATGCCACAGCACTCTATCCAGGGTGACAGCTTGAGGCTCTGTCTCAAAAAAAAAAAGAAAAGGCAGGAGGGAGGGCAGGGGCTGGGGCTCACCAAGAGGGGCAGGCAGGTCCTCTCTGCTAAGGATTTCCTTGTACAGCTCTTCTGCTTGCTGGTACTTGTTCTGTTTCAGGTAGGCTGAGGCCTATGGGGAGGGCACGTCTTGAATGATCTCGCCCTAGTCTAGGAACTTCTTAGGACCTTGAGTTCCCCCAGTCCCCAACATGGCACTCTGTCCTTTCTGAAGTCAGACCTGACTCTCCCCTGTATAAAATCTTATCCTGGAGCAGAGTAGGTTGGGGCCCAGCCCTACTTCTGCCTGTCCCTGAGCCTGTTTCCTGTTCCTACCTTAGGCCAGTGACACCACCTTTTTGTGCCTCAGTCTCCTCATTGTGTACAATGAGGTGACAGTAGTTCCTACCTCACAGGGTCATTGTAAAAACTAGGTGGCACATAACAAGGCTAAGCAGGGACTTGCCCATCATAAGCTCAATAAATAGCTGATACTGCCATGTGGCCCCGGCCAGTCTCGCCCGTTTCCTTTCAGTGGAACTGCTCTCTGGACTTGTGTGTTTCCATGTTCTCTGTGCTCAGTGACCTCGTCATGGCTAGGACAGCTGGGAGGTGGGGTATGGTGGTACACCTTCCCCAGGGGCCTGGCAGAGAGGGGCTCATGGCCTTGCAATGCCCCCCACCTTCAGCATTCATCCTGTCCCCAGCCAATGGGGGTCCCCCCAGGGCAGGACTCTTCCAGCCTTCCTTGACCCCCACAGGGTCTTACCAGGTTATTCTTAGTCTTGGCCACATTGGGGTCATGGGGCCCTCCTAGGGCCTCATAAATGCTCAGGGCACGGGCATAATACCGTTCCACATCCTCAAACTTGCCCTGGTTCTGGCACAGCAGGGCCAGGTTGTTGAGCTGCTTGGCCACGTCTGGGTGGTCAGTGCCTAGGACCTGGGAGTCAAGGGTCACAAGTCAGTGAGGTCATATAGAATTGATGGCCCACATGACATCACTGCCATAGTGGGGGTCACAAGTTAGAGATTATAGGATCAGAGTGGAGGGGTCCATGATGTTGGGGGCTGGAGAGCCCAAATTGTACGCTTTTAACTGGAGGATTACCAAGGTTAAGAGGTCTTGGTTCAGAAAACTTGAGGGGTATGGGGCCAAATAGATCAAGTGTGGGGAATGTGCTGGTGGCCATATGGGGTTGGAGGACATACGAGCGGTCAGTCAGGAGTTAGGATCAGACTGGAAGGTCACAGAGGACCACAGTGGTAGGTTATGGGATTAGTGATCTAGCCTCAAACTGGAGCCTCACGATATCAAATGCAAGGGGCACCAGAAGTCATAGGAATGCATGGAGGCACCCCAGGCTTGAAATATAGGTGCTCCAGGATCAATGGGAAAGGCTAAACAGGACAAGGAGGGTGGGGTCGGGACCTTCTCACGGATCTCCAAGGCCCGCTGGCACAGGGGCTCTGCCTCCCGGTAACGCCCACGCTTCCCATAGAGGACCGCCAGGTTGTTGAGGGTGGCAGCCACCTGTGGGAGAGGGAAGGTCCCAGTTAGGGGCAGACACAATCCCACAGAGCCTCCTTCCTCCCTGCGGCCCACTCACCGCGGGGTGCTCTGGGCCCAGCGTCTGCTCCCGGATCTGCAGGGCATCATGAAGAAGATCTGTGGCCTCTTTGTACTTGTTCTGGTCCCTGTGGGACAGCCACAGGGATGGAGGGGGTTGGGGCAGCTGGGGCCACAGGGCCTGGGCTGATCCTGGCAGGCGAACTCAGGATGGGTGGCAGCTTTGGGGGTCTCCCCATACTTCCAAAGTTTAGCAGTAGGTCCTTACACCCCCAGATCTCTGGGAGGACTCATCCCCACTCCATGCCTGGGCTCTGTTCCTCTTTGGGTCTCAGTGACCTCCCTAGATCTCTGTCCCCCCTGGGTCCCTCCCCAGTTCCTGTCCTCTCACAGGAGGAGCCCTCTCTCCCTCATCCATTCTGGACCCACCCTAATACTACCCCAGGTGCTCCATGTTGGCAGAGGGGGCACCAGTCTTTCCACTTATATCCAAAACAAGTCCCTGCCCTTCCTGCCCCCTTCAGCCATGGCTGGCTGCAGCCTCACCGGTACACCAGTGCCAGGATGTTGAGCATGGTGGCCACATCAGGGTGGCAGTGGCCTGAGCTCCGCTCCAGATCCTCTAAAGCCTGACGGCACAGAGGCACAGCGACCTCATAGCGGCCCTGCCCTGCATACTGGATCACAAGGTTGTGGAGGGTTCGGAGGCGGGCAGGGATCTCGTAGCCACCCTGCTGAGCCGCTGCTGCTCCTGCTGCCTCAGGACCTAGGGAGGCAGGGTCTGGGTCACTGTGGTCCTCCTTCCCCTCCAACCTCCCACAAAGGGACGCACCCAAGAACTGCCTTGCTGTTCAGCTGGCCCAACTGGCCCCTGGGACTATGGACCCATGCACTGACTTCTGAGATTGGGACTGGACATCTAACTGGCTGGTGGGATGTGTCGTGGCTTAGGGACAAGAATGGGGCTGCCTTCTGCCCCACAGAATGTGAGTACTGGAGACTGTCTGGCTCTGGGGTTTGTGGCCATTGTGGCTTGCCTGCTTTCATGGCCACCTCCTTCATCCTCCAGACCCTTCTCTGACCTTCCCACCCTCTGTCCAGAGACCCTGGGGTCCAGCAAATCCAAGCCCTTTTCCCAGTCTAGGCTTTCGTCCTCTGTGGCTGTGCTCCCCACACCCACCTTTCCTCTCCTCGTCCTCGCTGGGGAACAGGGAGGCCAGGCTGTCTCGGCGAGGGGGTGACTCAGGCTGCTGTGAGGAGGGCAGGAAAGTGGGGAGTCATGAGGCTTGGGGGCTTGTTTCAGAGACCAGGGCCCTGAATCTATCTCAGGGTTTGAGGGTGACCAGGAGCTCCAAGGGCCTCCTGGGGAACTGAGGAGGATCTGGGAGCTTTGTGGAGCAGCTGGGAAGGTTTCTGCATAAGTTCTGGTGGGTTTGGGGAACTAGGACTCCACAGAGGGATGGGTCTGGGGTACTTAAAAACTCTGTGCAGGGCCCAGTGGCCAGGCCTCACCCTGCCCCTTGGCACCTGGGTCTCTGTGGGCGGGTCATACTGCCGCAGCTGCCCCAGGAACTCAAGGTGGTTCTTTTCCTCCTCCAGCTGGGCCACAGCCTCCTCACTGGCCCGCAGCCTCCGCTGAGTCTCCTCCAGCTCCTCCCGCAGCCACACGTTCTCCTGTGCCAGCCGCCGGGCCTGTGCTCGCAACCGCTGCTTCTCAGCTTCTAGTGCACCCACGTGTGCCGACAGGGCCAGCAGCACCTGTCCGGGTGGCCCAAGTCAGCGGGGGTTAGGGTTAGGGTTAGGCCAGAGCACCCCCATTCTATCCTTGATACTCCAGATTTCGCAGAGACCCTGTCAATGTAGCTCCAGAGACACTCAGAAGCTCCCAGGGACTCCTCTGATTTTACCTAAACTCAGGGACATTTCACATTCCACCTGTGCAACCCTAAAGTCTCCTCAGACCCCCTGTTTACTGAAGGACCCTATCTGGCTCAGGAGTCCTTGTCACACAGAAAGACCCCCCTAATGCTGTCCAGAGCCCCCCTTCCCAGGACCCCCTTCCCTGGGCCTCCCCATCTGCAATATGGGACCCCTATGCCTGCCCCCTGCACACCTGTCTCTGTCACACCTGCCCTTAAACACCTGAGCCTCACCCCCCACCCCCATAGCCCCCTCATACCTGGGCCTCACCCAGCCCCAGCTCGATGGCCTCCAGTGAGTGCCTCACCACCTGCTGTTTTTCTTCCAGCAGCTCCCAGCCGGCCACTGGGCCCTGTCCTGCCAGGGCCTCCGCCAGGTGCCCAGCCAAGCCACGGTGCTCTGCCCGCAGGGCCTCCAGCCCCTGCACCACTTGCCGAGTCTGCTGCACCAGCTCCTCAGGGCTCAGGCGCTCTGGGCCCAGCCCTGCGCTCCCTGGGGCTGCCACCTGCACAGACATCACTGCTCCTGCAGGTAGCAGGGGTTGGAGAATCACTGCCAGGCCAGGATAGCCAGCCCCCAGCCTCTACACCCATTCTGGCCATCTGCAGGACCCCCAACTTCTCCCCATGCACCTATCCCAGCCAGCCCTAACAGAGAACCCTAGTCTACCTTTGTCTGTCCTCTGAACCCAGGGCTCTACCCTGAGGTCAACTCCAAAACCCTACTATGTAATTACCAAGAGAAGAGAAACAGCTGGCTGGGGTCCCCCACCTGCCCTCAGCTCACTTGGCCGCTCCCCTCACCCTTGGATACCCTACCCTAGAGCTCCTGGTTGGGCGTGTGACCTGGGACCAGAGGGCCCTCCTCTGCTGGGTGTGTGGGGCGGGGCATGTGGAGGCGGCAGCCTCTCTGTGAGCTCATTCTTAGGGTGTTTTGTTGGGAACCAGTCAGACCACTGGGGGTGGGGTGAGGCGGGAGGAGAGGGCTGAGGGGCTGGGGCCCCGGAAGCAGATGAGGCCTCTAGCTTGGGGAGACGAGGAGGGGGCTCATATGTCGGCTCCTGGGCCAATAGACCCTGAGGGAACAGGGGCTCCGCCCTGTATTACAGACAGGCTCAGCCAGCACAGGGCCTGTTGGGACACACGTGTGACAGGAGTGGTTACACTGGCCATGTGACAGGTGAGGGTCTGAAGCCCAGCTCATAATAGTGGGAATCCTACACATGGGACTTCATATGGGTTGTATATTGATGACAAGGTCACAGAACTTAGCTGTTTTTAAGGGTTCTCTGGGTTCTCACACATACACACAAACACACTCCTCAGAAACACCTCACACACACACTTTCCCTTCTTAAAGACACAATGCAACACCCATATTGTCTCAGAAATACAATTCATCGTACACACAAACCTTTCTTTCCAATACAACATCACACACACACTCAAAAATACAGCTCAACACATGTGCACACTTCCTCATCAGAAATACAACTTAATGCCCATTCTCCCTTTAGAAATACAACACACACACACACATTCCCCTCCTGAAAACAGAACTCAGCACACACACATACCCTACATTTTCCTTTCAGCAATACAACCAAACATAACAACAACTCAGATGCACACACACACACACAACTTTTCTTTCAGAAACAACACATAGATACTCCCCTCTTGGAAACCCAAGTTAGCACACAGGTACATTCCCTCAGAAAGAAAAGCCAACATGGGCGGCGCCTGTGGCTCAGTGGGTAGGGTGCTGGCCCCATACACTGAGGGTGGCGGGTTCGAACCGGCCCCCAGCCAAACTGCAAAAAAAAAAAAAAGTTGTAGTGGGCGCCTATAGTCCCAGCTACTCCGGAGGCTGAGTCAAGAGAATCACCTGGGCGGTGCCTGTGGCTCAGTGAGTAGGGCGCTGGCCTCATATATCAAATGTGGCAGGTTCAAACCTGGCCTCAGCCAAACTGCAAAACAAAAAAATAGCCAGGCCTTGTGGCGGGCGCCTGTAGTCCCAGATACTTGGGAGGCTGAGGCAAGAGAATCACCCAAGCCCAGGAGTTGGAGGTTGCTGTGAGCTGTGACGCCACAGCACTCTACAAAGGGCGATAAAGTGAGACTCTGTCTCTAAAAAGAAAGAAAGAAAAGCCAACAGATGGAGAAACTAACACTGTCTCATCTCTCCTACCCCCCAAATCCCGTTCAGACTGTCCCCTTGCTCTTATCTATGACACTCGATCTCTCCCCCATCTCCCAAGCAGCCAGCTCCCCATTCCACGCCCTTTCCACACATTTTCAAGATTCACTGTGGGCGCCCCCCACCTTCTGCACTTCCCTAGCACCCTCCACCTCCTGGCCTGGCCTGCAGGGACTCAGGTGCCTACACACCACACACACACAGACCCACAGAGAGGGCTGCACACAGGTATGTGCAAAGGGCCCCTGAACTCAGTTCCCCTGTTGGCAGTGAGTGCCCACCGGACAGCTGTGGAGACATGCAGAGGGAGTCCTAGGTTTCCACACACCCCCTCTCAGGCCTACTTTACTGTGTCCACCATATACATATCTCACATAAATGGTCCAACTCAGCTGCACATTTCATCAAGAGCCATCTTGACAACCACAACCATATCCACACAATGTTGCCAGCATAACGAAGTCTTGTTCCACAGCCTCAGACACAGCCTCATGCATCCTGCCCCAAAGCCAGACTGACAGCAGTCATTCATCATTCGACCTATTTCTTAGACACACACTGGCCCGTGTGCACAGCCATACGTCTGACAGAATGATGATACGATCAGTCACAGCCCATTTATCAGTCCCTGTCATAGACCCCTCTTTTACCCTGTCACTCACCTGGAGAGAATCCCAACCACACACTACTTAGTTTAATTGCCCCCTTCCCCACCTGCATGTCCCACTCTTAGACCCACAAGCTCTGCATCATATACCACAGCCAGCTCTCAGTGGCTATGGGCCAGACCCCCACTCTCTCCCCTCACACACCTCCACAACTCTCTTGCAGCCCCACAGTTCCACACATGCCACCCCACAGCACAGCCCTCATGTCACAGGTGACACATAAACAGAAAGCCAACCACAGTCACATTGTTACTGACCTCAGTCCTACTCAGTGCCCACCTCCCTGCCATACACACATACCACCCCCATCCCACAGCCACGCAGTCTCTTGGGCCATGCTTGCACCTAGTCCTACCAACACTTCCACTCCCTGCCATACACACAGCCACACACACATCAGCCACAAGCAGAAAGCTAACCATATTCACACGAGTACTACTGACAGTCCAATTCTCAACACACATACAGCATTACAGACGCACAGAGGTGGCTCACATTTTCACATTTGAACAGACCCATGTCATTCACAAAGTCCCTGCGTCCCATCACAAGGCTACCCGGAGAACAGTCCATCTCGGTCTCATCACCCCCATACCCACAACCTGACACACACACGCCAGACCCTCATACATCATCTCCCTTACACACAAGCAGGCAGAAGGTTCCCAGCGTGGTCCAGGACCCCAAATCGCACAACCTTACCCGAGGCCTGCCGCCAGCTCCGCGCACCCGCACTGGCACCTGGCTTCGCGGCCGTAGCAAGGGCCCCCTCCCTCCCCCTAGGCCCCGCCCCATCCTTGCTCCTGTTTACCTGCGCCCGGGGTAGGGGGCGCGGCCCCAGTCCGGCCTCTGGACCCGGGGAGACCCAGGGATTGGCAGGGGCCGTCTTGGGTCCTCAAGGCCGATCCCTCTCGCCAGGCGAACAGGCCTAGGGGTGCGCCATCCCCAGTCCTTACCCTCCACCCCTTGTCCCATCATCATGGCTCCCCGGGACTCCCGCTCCCCACTCCCAGCGCCCACCTGGCCGCGAAGAACTCCGGGACCCGCTTCGCAACGCTGCTCACTGTCGCGTCCCGCACGCCGGGGAGCCCCGCTGCTCCCAGCCGCGCCCCGGGTCTCGGGTCACCGGCGGCTCCTCCAAGGGGGCGGGGCGGGAGGGTGCCCCGCCCCCGCAGGTGAGCCGGCTCCACCCACCGCCCGCGAGAAGTTCTGCTCAGCTGCTCAGTCCGGGTGGAATCACAGAACCTCGCTAGTGGATCCCGTAACTTCTAAAGCACGACGAACCCGAGGATGATTGCGGCACGCAGGAGGCCCGTAAAGGGAAGTCTGGACGAAGCCACAATCTTGGGAATTTGGAATCTCGGAAACTTTGGATACCAGACCGACGGCTTTCTTGCAGTGCCTGCCGCCAAGCTTTTGCCCTGGTGGTGCTGCCTGCTTTGACCGCTATTCTCTCGTATCTCGTTGTTGGTCAGGTCTCTTCTCAAAGACCGCCTCCTTCAATAGGACTTCATTGATCACCCCCTCTTCTTCTTCTTCTTCCTTTTTTTTTTTTTGTAGAGACAAAGTCTCACTTTATCACCCTCGGTAGAGTTCCGTGGCGTCACACAGCTCACAGCAACCTCCAACTCCTGGGCTTAGGCGATTCTCTTGCCTCAGCCTCCCGAGCAGCTGGGACTACAGGCGCCCGCCACAGCGCCCGGCTATTTTTTTGTTTTGCAGTTCGGCCCAGGCTGGGTTTGAACCCGCCATCTTCAGAATATGGGACCGGCGCCCTACTGGCTGAGCCACAGGTGCCGACCTCTCTCCCCCCTCTTTTTTTTTTGAGAGAAGGTCCAGGCTAGAGTGCAGTGGCGTCATCATAGCTCACAGCAACCTCGAACTCCTGGGCTCAAGCGATCCTCTAGCCTCAGCCTCCCAAAGTGCTGGGACTACTGGTGTGAACCCCTCAGCTGTCCCTGACAACCCCTTCTAAATAGCACCCTCCCACCAAAATATTATCTCATTTTCCCTCTTAATTTTGTTCACAAAATTTTTCAGAGCCTAAAATTATTTCACATATCATACATTACATTATTGGCGAGGGAATGAGATGACTAAGAATAGGGATCTGGGTTCAGATTTGATCTACTGGTTTTGTAGTCTTGGTCAAGTAACTTATCCTCTCTGTGCCTCAGTTTTCCTAATCCATAAATGGGCATAGTAAAAGGCTTTGGGTGTTGAATAAGTTAATATATATGGACAGCACTCTTATCAGGAGAAAGCACTTAGTAAATGTTAGCTACTGATTGTATAATGCATATATATATATATATTTTTTTTTTTTGAAACAGAGCCTCAAGCTGTCACCCTGGATAGAGTGCTGTGGCATCACAGCTCATAGCAACCTCCAATTCCTGGGCTTAAGCGAGTCTCCTGCCTCCACCTCCCAAATAGCTGGGACTACAGGCGCCCGCCACAACGCCCGACTATTTTTTGGTTGCAGCCGTCATTGTTGTTTGGCGGGCCCGGGTTGGATTTGAACCCGCCAGCTCAGGTGTACGTGGCTGGCGCCTTAGCCCGTTGAGCCACAGGCGCCAACCAAGCCTATTACTGTTTTTTTCTAGAATGTCAGTTCTTAGGGCAGGGCTCTGCATTGTCAGCACTGTATTTTTAGCTCTAGAACGGAATCGGACACAAATAAGATGCTCAATAAATATCTGTTGGGTGACTGAATTAATGAATCAAGTCCTAGAATCGTAAAATGGCCAAAGCTGGGCACGATTCTAGCATTCTAGAACTTCGTTCAACTAGAGCTATTCCAACCTCGTTCTGTACCCTGGCCACTGCGCTACGAGATGCTTCCAGAAGAGGGCGCTGCCGATCCGCGGATCAGGCCCCAGACTTCAGCGTAACTCTGCATCCCAATTCAGAACCTCAACAAACCTGTCTTCTATTTCTCTGCTTTCTGGGCCCCAGTGCAGATACTTCTTCCTCCAGGAAGCCCTCTCTGGCTTCTCCCCCCCCCAAAAACACACACACATCAGGCTTGCAGCCTTTTGTATTCCGCGCATTCTAGCTCTGTCAACTCTGAGTCATCACCTTCCGGGAACGCGTCTGTCTCTCACACTGGACTGTGAGCCCCAGGAGGGAAGGACAGGGCCAGTGACTACTGTGTCCCCAGTACCAGCCAGCATATGCTCAATACACAAAGAAGGTATTTGGGAGAATGGGTGTTGGCTGAGTCATGGAAAAGAAAACTCAAATTCACATCCTAACTCCCCCAGGTATTTCTAGGGAACAAGATTGAAGGGTGCAGGTTAGCCCTCCCGCTCATTGTTTTGGCCCAGAGACGCTGGTCATTGGTTCTGGATCTTCCACACTCTGGCCATGAGGCAGTGTAAGGACTGAAGTCAGGTGGCTCAGGTGCAAATCCTAGCTCTGCCATGTAACTGGCTGTATGACCTGGAGCCAAAAAGTCACCTTTTGAGGCCTCAGGTTTCTGGTGTGTAGAGTGAGACTTCACAGGGTACCCTACTTTGTGAGCTATTGTGAGGATTAATGAGTAATCCCCATAAAAGGCTTAGAACATGGTAGCACAAGGTAGATTGGGGGGGGGGAGGGAACAGGCTGTGTGCAGAGGGAAGGAGAGGGAGTAAGTTGAGGATCAACCCCACAGATCTGGGTTTATATCCTGGTCTTTCCATTTCCTTTCCATGTAACCAGGGGCAACAATGATCTCTTGCTAAGCCTCTGTTTCCTCATCTGTAAAACAGGGATGACCACACTCACCACACATCATTGTGGTGAGGATCAAGGGAGATAAAGATTGAAAGAAGAAATTGTTAACTAAGCTAAACATTTCTTTAAGCTGGCCCTGTTCCAAACACTTTTGCACAGCCCCAACAAGGACCGGTATTTCTGAGTTCTTACTGGGGGCAAATCCTATATGCAAATTAACTTGGTTAATCCTCACCACAGGTGCTATGATTGTCTACAGGTGAAAAACATGAGGCACAGAGTGTTTGAGTGACTAAGTCTAAGGTTAAGGAGTAGCAGAGACCCTGAATCCTTACAGCTGCCTGCTGAGGTAGCCACTATTACCAACCCGGTCTAAAAATGAGGAAACCGAGGCTCAGAGAGGAGAACTAGTTGCCCAAGACCACAGTCAAGAAGGCATAACAACCCCTCCTATTCCCTAAGCCCTGCCCTCCCCAGTTTGCTTTGTCTGGAAAATGGGTGTAAAAGTTGGGAGCTTTCCTTTTCTAACCTCTTGGCCACGGTTTTTTAATTTAAAAAGTAATGCATGGCGGCGCCCATAGCACAGTGGTTACGGTGCCAGCCACATACACCGAGGCCGGCGGGTTCAAACCCAGCCTGGGCCAGCTAAACAACAATGACAACGGCAACAAAAGATAGCCAGGTGGTGTGGTGGGTGCTTGCCTCCCAGCTGAGGCAAGAGAATTGCCTAAGCCTAGGAGTTGGAAGTTGCTGTGAGCTGTGATGCTAAGGCACTCTACCAAGAGGGACATAGTGAGATGCTGTCTCCAAAAAATAATAATAATAAAAAAAGAACTCCTGAATTGGTGGTGGTGCCTGTGGCTCAAAGGAGTAGGCGCTGGCCCCATATGCCAGAGGTGGCAGGTTCAAACCCAGCCCCGGCCAAAAACTGCAAAAAAAAAAAAAAAAAAGTAATGCATGGTCAGAAAAAATGTTCACAGAGAATAGAAGACTACAGAATAAAAAGTAGGTCTTGTTGTCCTTGAGTCCCACACTCTTCTCACAAGTACACATGACTGTTAGTTTCCTACATCCTTCCAGAGATATTCTGTGGACAAGGATCATATGTGGATGTACCAGTATGAGTGCCCACTTAAAGAAAAGTGTAAATGGAATAATTCTTAGCTGTGGAGGTAGACGTAATGATTGATCTTGACTTTGGGTGTGGCCATGTGACTTGCTTTGGCCAATGGCAGAAGGGCACCAGTAACAGTCATCATGCCAGTTCTGACCTTGGACCTGAAGAGGTCTTCAGCATTTCCTTTGCATCTCAGCACTGCCCAGTGAAGGGTGTCCCCAGAGCAGTTTCTCCGCCTTCAGCCTGCACCTCATGATGTCTGAAAATACAGCAGGATCAGCCAGCCCCACATCCAAGTTTAAGCTATTGCATGTTGGGGAAGTGTGTTTCATAGCATTTTTGTGGCACTAGGTATAGCTTTATTATTTTTTTCTATTTAGCAATATATCTTGGCAATTGCTCCAAAGCAGTCAAAGCAGCGTATATAAATTAGCCTGATTTATTTTATTTTGTTTTATTTTTGCTTAGGGCGGGTGTTTCTGAAGACGGGAAAAGCTGCTAGACAAATTCTAAAAGAGTTGTAACATTAGCTTGATTCTTTTTCTGCAGTGTATTCCAGTAGGTGAAATCTCATCTTTTATCCACGAATCAAAATATATTTTTTGAGACCGAGTCTCACTCTTTCACCCTGGGTAAAGTGCCATGGCATCATAGCTCATAGCAACCTCAAACTTGGGCTCATGTGATCCTCTTGCCTCAGCCTCCCAGGTAGCTGGGGCGATAGGCACCCACCATAACACCCGGCCAGTTCTTCCATTTTTAGTAGAGATGATGTCTTGCTCTTGCTCAGCTTGGTCTTAAACTCCTGAGCTCAAGGAATCCACCTGACTCAGCCTCCTAAAGTGCTAGGATTACAGGCCTGAGCCACCACACTTGGCTATGAAAAAAAAAATATATATATATATAGACAGATACATATATTTGAGACAGAGTCTCACTTTGTAACCCTTGGTAGAGTGCAGTGCTGTCACAGCTCACAGCAACCTCTAACTCTTGAGCTTAAGCGATTCTCCTGCCTCAGCCTCCCAAGTAGCTGGGACTACAGGCGCCCACCACAATGCCTGGCTAATTTTTGTTGCAGCTGTCACTGTTGTTTAGCAGGCCTGGGCAGGGTTCCAACTCGCCACCATTGGTGTATGTGGCTGGCGATATATATATATTTTTTCTTTGAAAGCGATTTATTAGTTCCTGGGTAACAGAATACAGGGAAGGAGCAAGGTGATGCCTGTTACCTCCTGTTGCACATCTTGCTTCCCTAGTCTTTGCATCTATAAATACTTTGTACAACAACAAGCTTATACTGTCCCCTCAAGCATCTTCTCACACTTACCAGATGCAGAATATAGTGTTGACCAGGTGAGAAGGTAAACCAGATGCCCCGCTCACAAGGCAGAGCTCCCCCACAATTATTTAAATTTAACTGGTGGTTCTAAAACTCATGAACAAGGTCATAAACTTTGTTGACGCAAGTCCTAGAGTCTCTTTAACCTTACAGACTTGCACAGTATCGAAGGTCCTTTCCTTTCTAAGTCTCAGGTAGCCTGTAGCACCCAGACTGCTGCCCCCGGGCCCCCCATATCCCAGGGTGGCGATGGAGGAAGGGCAGGCCAGGCCAAACATAAGGAATAAAGTCTTTGTTGGGCTCAGACCAGGAGTCCGTGGGTCTTGAGGACCTCTGTGTTTGTCAGTTTTCTTCTCCACGTTCTTTTCAAAGCCTCACGAGCTGTTTTTCCTTCTGGTAGTGGATCTTGGCCTTCTCCTTCCTCTTCTCCTCCAGGGTTGCTGTCACTGCCTGGTACTGCCAGCCAACTTCGTGTGCCAGGCGCCCCAAGTAGGCAAACTTTCTTGTAGGCTTCAGACGCACAACCCTGAGGGAAGCAGGAACCACCATCCGTTTCTTCTTGTCATAGGGGGGTGGGATGCCATCCAACACCTGAGGCGGTCCAGGGCAGCCGGGCGCACTTGGTCTGGTGGGGCACGAGCCTCTCACAGTGCGCCGGAAAATACGGCTGCGGGCCGGAAATGGTAGGGGATGGGTTGGTGTTCATCCATTTGCAGAGGAAGGCCAGATACTTTAACTTGTTTCTGTAAAAATTGCCAGAGATGTTGATGCCTTCACGACGCACAACCACCACTTTCCGGCCCAGCAGTCCCTGTTTGCACACAATGGCCTCTGCCATCTAGCACCAGGACCTGCCCCTCCGTCATCTTCGGCAGCTACCTGGGATAGAAGGAAGCATTGGCGTGGGGTTTATTATCCCTTGAAACAGGGGCGGAAGAAGTGACGCCGGCTGGCAATTTTTTTTTTTTTTTTTGTAGAGACAGTTTCACTTTGTCCCCCATGGTCGAGTGCTATGGAGTCACAGCTCATAGCAACCTCCAGCTCTTGAGTTTAGGCGATTCTCTTGCCTCAGCCTCCAGAGTAGCTGGGACTACAGTTGCCCGCCACAACGCCCGCCTATTTTTTTGATGCAGTTTGGCAGGGCTGGGTTTGAACCCGCCACCCTCGATATATGGGGCCAGTGCCCTACCCACTGAGCCACAGGCGCTGCCCAGTTGGCGATATTTTTAAAAGGCCCGGCGAGGTGGCTCACACCTGTAATCTTAGCACTCTGGGAGGCAAAGGGCAATGGATTGTGACCAGCCTGAGCAAAATTGAGACCCCAGTCTATTAAAATAGAAAACCCGAGTCAAGAGGATCGCTTGAGCCCCAGAGTTGGAGGTTGCTGTGAGCACGCCATTGCACTCTACTCAGGACAACGATTTCAAAATAAATCGTTTTGACGATTTCTCAAAAACAAAACAAACAAACAAAAGATATTTTTTAAAAAACATAAGACAAAGAAATTATAACAGTAATTAAAAAATATTTAGAAGTGATTGATATGCTTGGCGTCTATGGCTCAACGGGCTAAGGTGCCAGCCACGTACACCTGAGCTGGTGGGTTCGAATCCAGCCTGGGCCCGCCAAACAATGACGGCTGCAACCAAAAAATGGCCGGGCATTGTGGCGGGCGCCTATAGTCCCAGCTACTTTAGAGGCCAAGGCAAGAGACTCGCTTGAGCCCAGGAATTGGAGGTTGCTGTGAGCTGTGATGCCATAGCACTCTATCCAGGGTGACAGCTTGAGGCTCTGCCAAAAAAAAAAAAAAAAAGAAGAAGTGATTGATAATCAAAATATCACATAATGAAACCTGCTAAAGAACAATCTATTGCTGCATGTGATGATATGGATGAATCTCAACAGACAGAATGCTGAGCAAAAGAAATCAGACCAAGGAAACCATCCTGTATTTATATGAAGTTCAACAACAGGAGTCCTTGACTGAGTGGTGGGTGTGAGAAACCCCTTTGGAGTGCTGGAAATTTCTAGCTTGAAATTGGTGGTGGCCACTCAGGTGTACAATATAAAAAAGTTCATTGGGAGGATTCTGAGAAACTGAATTTCTGGCATTTTTGGACTCTCCAAAGGAGGAAGGCTTAGGGTGGGGGATTCCCCCAACATAGAAAGGGTTTCTGCACTGTGTGGCTAAAAAGAGGCTCAGCGCCTGTGGCTCAAGTGGCTAAGGTGCCAGCCACGTACACCTGAGCTGGCGGGTTCGAATCCAGTCCCAGCCCACCAAACAACAATGGCGGCTGCAATAAAAAAATGGCCGGGTGTTGTGGCAGGTGCCTGTAGTCCCAGCTACTTGGGAGGTGGAGGCAGGAGACTCGCTTGAACCCAGGAATTGGAGTTTGCTGTTAGTTGTGATTCCATGATACTCTATCCAGGGTAACAGCTTGAGGCTCTCAAAAAAAAAAAAAAAGAATGTCAAGGCCGTCTCTGGTCCTCCCGTTCGTCAGACAGCCGCTTCTTCTAGTGCAGCGCCAGCCGCATCCCTGAGGCACCATGGTGAAAGCGAAGGTCGGAATAAACGGATTTGGTCGTATTGGGCGCCTGGTCGTCAGGGCTGCTGTTAACTCTGGCAAAGTAGATATTGTCGCCATCAATGACCCCTTCATTGACCTCAACTACATGGTCTACATGTTCCAGTATGATTCCACCCATGGCAAATTCTATGGCACAGTCAAGGCTGAGAACGGGAAGCTTGTCATCAATGGAAATCCCATAACC
>CAUYON010043667.1:0-11515 GCA_963573935.1 Arctocebus calabarensis | reverse complement strand
GTGTGTGTGGGACACAGCCTCAAGCTGTCACCCTGGATAGAGTGCTATGGCATCACAGCTCACAGCAACCTCCAATTCCTGGGCTCAAGCAAGTCTCTTGCCTCCACCTCCCAAGTAGCTGGGACTACAGGCGCCCGCCACCAATGCCTGGCCATTTTTTGGTTGCAGCCTTCACTGTTGTTTGGCAGGCTCAGGCTGGATTCGAACCCACCAGCTCAGGTGTACGTGGCTGGCACCTTAGCCTCTTGAGCCACAGGTGCCGAGCCAAAATCTAAATTTCTTTTAAACTCACCTCCAAATTGGCATCTGAAGAAAATAAGAATATGTCATTCCAAATTATGCCTCTTCTTTTTTTTCAGACTTGCACAGCAGCTCAACCAAAATATGCCTCTTGGATGTTTGAATGAAAGTAGTTAAGCAGCAGCAAATGGAGGAAAAGCTCTATCCAATCCCTTTCCTTCCTACAGACAAGATACAAATTCTGCATTACTGGAGACCACTCTAGATTGTTATCAGCCCAGATACGCCACCTGAGGAATCTGCAAACAAACCTTCCTCCATTGTTTCTTCCCTTTAACATTTCCAAACTTTTTGCCTTTTTGGAGCCTAAAACTGCTTTCCGTTGTCCTTTCTTAACAGTTTTATGGTTCTTTGCTAAAGATGCTACAAGAGTTAGCGTTCTAAGGCGCTTTCCATTGCTGTTTCTCCAGGTTCTGTGTGCCATACATGTCAACGAACTTGTTTGTTTTTCTCTTGTTAATCTGTCTTTTATCACAGTAGTCCCACCTCAGAACTATGAGGTTTCTCCTCCCTGCTGTTTTCTAATATTACCAATGACCTCCATGTTGCAGAACGAACGCTGCTTTTTCCACCTTCTTCAACTTCTCTTAGACAATTGTCTAGACTCTTTGAGTCTGGAAACTGCCCATTGTTTTACTTTCACCTATCCGAGCTCTTGTTCCGTCTTCCTTGCTAGCTCCTTCTCTAGTGGATGGCTAAACCCAGCGTACTTCAGAACTCTGTCTTTTCTTCTCTATATACATTCTCTCTCTAGCTGATCTCTTGCCTTGAGACCTAAAATCCTGTCTCTATGCTGATGAGTCCCAAGTCTCTAGCAAAGACCTATGCTTGGGGCTCCAGACTTACAGATCCATTTACAGTAAATGTTTCAAACTCACATGCTCAATGCCAGACTCTGAACCTTCCCTCCAATATCTGTTCCTGCCCCTGCGTTTTTCATCTCACAGATACTATCACTACTCACCCAATTGCTCAGCCTAAAAACTAGGTGTCAGATTTCCCCCCTCCTTGATCGCCCTCCTGCAAAGGGTCATTTAACTCTAAGCCCTGTTCCTGTTTCTAAAATAGATCCTTGGTGGATGTACTTCTCTCCATGTCCACCATCAGGCCCAACCTTAGCTGAAATGAGCTGCTGTCTTCCCACTGGGATTGTTTATTTAGGTGCTCCGATCCCCCCCACCCAGGCCATTTTCTACCCATAGTCAGAGCAATCCTTTCCATCTGTAAATCACAACACTGGCTCTTTCCTTAGACACATCAGCAGCTTTCCATCACACTTAGAGTAGGCTCCCAGACGCCTTACCGTGGGGCAGAAGGCCCGGCCTCGCTCCCTGCGCTCCGGCTCCTGGTCCTTCCGCCCTAGCGCCACCCACCTGCCCGCAGCCCCTTCCCCGGCTTCCCAGGGGCTCCCTCAGAAAGGCTTGTCCTGGCCAAGCCATTGACGTCGTAACCCTTGCTCTCCTACCTCCTGCCTCTAGTTACTTTCCATTTCTTCACCTGCTTTGTTTTCTCCTATAAAACTTATCAAACATTTGCAATCGTCACACGTTTGTCTGCATCCAGCTCAGCCTTCCTTCCACCATTCTGGGAGCTCTTTGGAAAGGCGAGGCCTCCCAGTACCACCCACCATTGCGGCCCCGCGGGCACACCGGCCTCACGGTGGTGAATGGAGGTGCCCGTGGCTCCCTGCTTTGCTCATAGCCACGTCCCCCAAGCAGCCAGCACAGCGCAACGCTGGAGAAACACCGGGCTTGCCGAATGAACGAAGGGAT
The DNA here is from genome assembly GCA_963573935.1 of Arctocebus calabarensis. Classification (NCBI taxonomy): domain Eukaryota; kingdom Metazoa; phylum Chordata; class Mammalia; order Primates; family Lorisidae; genus Arctocebus; species Arctocebus calabarensis. The sequence goes on along the minus strand of CAUYON010043667.1, from coordinate 9,443 downwards.
GGGAGGACGCGTGTGGGATCTATGCCTCCCATGGAGCCAGCTCTAGGGGCCTGTCAGAGCCACGGGTCTGAGCGTCACGCGGCGTACTGACGTGTCTCTCAGGATCACGCGCATAGTAGAGGATCACGCGCATAGTAGACAGTCTGAGCGTCACGAGCGTACTGACAGGTCTCTCAGGATCACACGCGTAGTAGACAGTCTGAGCGTCACGAGGGCGTACTGACAGGTCTCTCAGGTTCACGTGCATAGCGGGCGTACTGACGTGTCTCTCAGGATCACACGCATAGTAGACAGTCTGAGCGTCACGAGGGCGTACTGACAGGTCTCTCAGGCGCGCGTGCATAGCGGGCGTACTGACGTGTCTCTCAGGATCACACGCGTAGTAGACAGTCTGAGCCTCACGAGCGTACTGACAGGTCTCTCAGGTTCACGTGCATAGCGGGCAGTCTGAGCGTCACGGGGTGTACTGACCTGTCTCTCAGGCTCACGCCCGTAGTGGACAGCCTGAGCGTCACGCGGGCATACTGACAGGTCTCTCAGGCTCATGTACATAGCGGGCGCTCTGAGCGTCACGCGGGCGTACTGACGTGTCTGTCAGGCTCATCCGTAGTAGACAGCCTGAGCGTCACGCGTCGTACTGACGTGCCTCTCAGGCTCACGCGCGCAAAGCGGGCAGTCTGAGCGTCCCGCAGGCGTACTGACAGGCTCAGGCGCAGCGCGCAGTCTGAGCGTCACGCGGCGTACTGACGTGTCCCTCAGGCTCACACGTGCACTCGGCAGTGCGGGTCTGTCTCCGAGCTGCTTGCAAGCAGGTATTGTTCTCCGTCCTCTTCAGCTGTGAGCAGGTCACTCCTGGTCAGGACCGTTCCATGCCTTCGCCTCTCTCAGGGAGCCCCATCCTCACTCAGCACGGCCCCTCGGCTCTGGGCGCTGCACACTTGGCCACCCTGGCCTGGTTCTGCCCGCGCTGCCCCTCCGGCTGTCCCTCGGCCCTCTGCCCTCAGATACTCTCCGGCCTGGGCCTTTGTAGGTTTCCTCCACCTACAGCCCAGGCTGCCCTCTGACCCTCTCTCTGCTTGATGACAGTTGTGTCTTCGATACACGTATGTGGCAGGGACTGCCGCCGCTCTGCCCACCCTGGGCTAAGCAACAGCCCCGACGTGTAGCTGCCGAGCTGCGGCGTCTCCATCACCTGCAAACTTGGTAGCAGCGCAGACCCCCGACCGGCCAGACCCCTGGGTCAGACACTCCTGGCGCTGCGCTCGAGCCACTCTGCTGGGCTTTCTGCCGATCGAAGAACTGGCCGGTCCTGCCTGAAGGGGGGCTGCAGGTGCTGAGGGTTCCACGCCTTTGGGGTGACCCTCGCCGAGTTGGTGCATTAACACACCAGCCTCACGCTACCTCGGGAGGTATCCTCGGGGCTGTTCCACGGCCACTCAGCGTTTCTCATGGCAAGGGGCCCCCACTTAACTCATGAAGGGACCCCTTCCTTCCCAGTTCTCCCTTCCCGACGCCTTTGCGGAGCTCTCTGGGTTGCCTCTTAATTAAGTCACTGTGCCCACATCCTTGTTTTATCTAGGGTCTGCTTTTGGAGAAACCCAAATTAAGACTCACAATGCATATAATACCCCGGGTAGAGGGGGCCTTTCCTCCCCCAGACTAGATGGAGTCACTCAGCGACACCCTCTTACTACTTTGCCTTGAAGCGTTTTCACAGTCGGGAATTAGACGCCTGCCTGATGCTCAGGTGAATGTGCATCACCCCCACCTTGAAGGAACAGTGTCTCCCACCCGCTCCCCCACTCCACACACTGGTTTTATCCTCAACACTTACCAGCGTATGGTGCAAAAATAGGCGCCCAATAAATGTTTGTTGAATACAGACCGAATAGACGGATGGTGCCCTTTCACTGGCGACCTGCTCCAAGGTTATTTGAGAAATGCTCAGGTTTTCATCATCTTTCTGCCCTCCACATTTCAACGTGTGTATATTCTTTTGCATTTTTTCCCGCTTTCACCCCTTTCCTTTTACAATGTTCAATTTTTTTAATTTAGGGTTTAGGATAATGGCATTCTCCACGTAATACCACATACAATTGTCTCTTAATTTTGTCTGAGTTTATCTTTTAAAGGATCTCCTTTCCAACCAAGCCATCATCTTCATATCCTGACTATAGAAAAGTCTCCTTCTGTAATAGGACTTCGTATTTCAAGCCACAATATTCTTTTTGACATTTATCCTCAAAGCCTATAAAAGCTTTTAATTGTAGGCTTCCATCGGCCTTATCATTTGTGAGGGAGGTGAACATGTGAGTACATATTAAATCAGCATTTCTGAGATTCAGTCAGCCCTCATAAATATGCTTTGTGTGTGTGTGTGAGGGAGAGAGAGAAAGGGAGAGAAGGCACCTTCCCTTCTCCCCACACCTTTAATCCTTGCCTGTTTGTGTTGCCTGCATTCAACAGAGGAGTTGATGATGTTCTTTTTTTTTGAGACAGATTCTCAAGCTGTCACCCTGGATAGAGTGCTGTGAAATCACAGCTCACAGCAACCTCCAATTCCAGGGCTCAAGCGAGTCTCTTGCCTCCGCCTCCCAAGTAGCTGGGACTACAGGCGACCGCCACAACACCTGGCCATTTTTTGGTTGCAGCCGTCATTGTTGTTTGGCAGGCCCAGGCTGGATTTGAACCCGCCAGCTCAGGTGTACATGGCTGGCGCCTTAGCCCGTTGAGCCACAGGCGCCGAGCCAATGATGTTCTTGTTTAGAGCCCAAATTATTAGTTGGGATGGTTTTGCCAATGGGCAGCTGTACTTAAAGTTAGTGCCTTTATACAGCCTGTTTTTTGTGATAAGTGTTCTATACTTAGGGCAGACTTGACACCTTTCTGTCCTTCCAAGCAGCTTCCAGAGACTCAGGCCCCTCCTCTCTGGGAAAAGAGATGAAATCTCACCTATGAGATTTCAATCCAGTGGAGGGCCCTTCCCTCTTTGTGGGAGCATCAAGCTTTGCGCAGGTGTTGATGGAGGAGAACTTACTTTGCCGTGGGTCTCCTCTTTCTTCTCTTGTGCTCAGAGCCACTGAATGTGAGGATTGTTTGGCAGAGCAGCATCAGGCAGTTTCTGGGCCTCTGGTTTAACACACTCAGAACAGGACCGGAAATTTACCTTGTTTTTCTCATAACTCTGAATAGTCGTTTCAGAACTTGTGCTACATTAGTTTTGCTTCTTGGCAGAATATTTATTTTATTTTATTTTATTTTTTTGAGACAGAGCCTCAAGCTGTCACCCTGGATAGAGTGCCATGGCATCATAACTCATAACAACCTCCAATTCCTGGGCTCAAGCGAGTCTCTTGCCTCTGCCTCCCAAGTAGCTGGGACTACAGGCGCCCGCCACAACGCCTGGCCATTTTTTGGTTGAGGCCGTCATTGTTGTTTGGCAGGCCCCGGGCTGGATTCGAACCCGCCAGGTCAGGTGTACATGGCTGGCGCCTTAGCCCGCTGAGCCACAGGCGCCGAGCCTTTGCCTGTTTTTCTCATTAGCCTACTCCATTTGCGGGCAGAGCCTGCTAACTGAGAGGCAGTGATCAGGGATACACATGGAAGAATGCTGAGTGGGGCTCTGTTGAATTTTGACTGGTTTGCTCTAGGGAGAACTGGCTTATACTGGAGAGTATGGGGTGATCCTCGGCAGACCTAGGTGTAGGAAGAGTCTCTTGGTCCCCTTACCTTTGTGCCCAGTCTTGAGAGGGCTGACCCATGATAGAAAGGCCAAGGTTTAGTCTGGACCTGGAAGTCTGGACCTGCATAACTCAAGGGCAAGGGGCTGGGCCCCTGGCTGCTCTCCGTGGTTCTGAAGCTCCCTCTGCCGCCCATGGTCTGCTCCCCCTTAAACTGCAATTGTGTTGTCTTCTACACGGCACTGGCCAGAAATTCAGAAAGCAGGGAGGGTTTTTATTTCTAGCTTCCAAAATAAATTAATTTCAAACTGTTACTAGAAAACTTGAATGGTGATTTCTGCTTCATAATTTTTCACCTTCTTTTGGTTCCATCTTTGGGGAAGTGGAGACAAATAAACCCTCTTGTTCCCTACATTAATGTCAGATCATACTCCCCCCTTTCCCATTCCTGAGGGGGTTCTCCAAAAATCCAGCCTTAAATCCAAGCATTAGGCAAGAGCCCAGCCAATCACACCCCAGTGGCACTCCCCCACTTCCTCAACCCAACTCGGCTGGCCGTGTCCTCCAAGTCCCTTCCCAGACTCTAGCCTTGCCTCACCCCCTCAGGCACCAGGGTCACTCACAGGGGATCTTGTTGATCTCATTAAAGAACTTCTCCTTCAGCTTGGCAAACATGTCCTCCTGGCTCTCTCCAGCACCCCCACTCTCAGTGGAGTTGTCTGCAGGCCCGACTGGCATTGTGGCAGTGGTGGTGGCAGGAGCCACAATGGGCTCCTGGTTCCTCTTGAAGATGTTCCTCATGGCGGCAGAGGGAACAGCTGGGGGTGAGAGAGGAGGCGAGCAGAGTGAGCATTCCAGAGGCCGCTGCCCCTCAGAAAGCTCTGCCGGAAGGACCAGGACAAGCTCTTTCAAAAGCAAAAGACTGTTAATAATAATCCCTTTAGGTTCAAAGATGTTTTGCGCAGTGTTAAACTGTGGTAAAACAACAATAGTAATAGACATCGTTAAGGGAACACACACATGTGTCAAGCACCGTGCCAAGTACTTTTCATGCATCATCTGTTTGCTCTAAACCACAACCTGGCGGTTTTCATTGTTCCCACTTAACGGATGAGGAAGCAGAGGTCAGAGAGGTTCTGAAACTGAGGTTCAAACCAGTCTGCCTGACTCCAAAGCCTACGTACCTAATTGCTGTCATCTATCTCATTTAAATCTAACCTTGCACCTCTAGAAAGGAGGCAGGTTTCACACTGTGGACTCCTCCTTCCATCTCTGTCCCCCTGTCGTCCATGACATGGCTGTGCCAAGCAGACCCCCGTCTCCATACACTCTCACTCAGTGTCCCTGGCTCCAGTTGCCCCTCCTCCCCTCTACGGCTCTCTCCTTAGCCTCTCTCTCTTCGCTGGCTCCCTCGCACCCACTCAGGGTTTGTTTCAACTTCTTCCCTAGGAAAAGGGCACCCCTGTCCCCGTCTCTCCCTTCCCTCTGCCTCAGCCTCATCTTTAGCCCACTCCAGGTTCGTCTCCAGCCCTGCCCCTTACATACAGCTGCATGTTAGCCTTCCTACATCAGAGAAGGGGGATTTACTCAGGGTAAAAGTAATCTTGGCCTTTTTGTAGAAAATTTAGGGAGAGATACAAAGAGAGAAATCCCCTATGATTTTACTATCCACAGATTATTAGCATTTGGGGCACTCCACGTTGATATTTTTTCTGAGTGTGTTTTTATATGTTGAGAACATATCGTATATAATTTGGTATTCTGCCTTTTTAAAAAAAATTTTTGAGACAGGGCCTCACTCTGTTGCCCAAGCCAGGGTGCTGTGGTGTCTTCATAGCTCATTGCAGCCTCCTGAATAGCTGGGACTGCAGACACGTGTCACCACACCCGACTAATTTTTTTATTTCTTGTAGAAATGGGCTCTCACTCTCGAACTCCTGGCCTCAAGTCATCCTACTGCCTCAGCCTCCCACAGTGCTAGAATTACAAATGTGAGCTTCCGCATCCAGCCTATTGCCTTGTTTTTATATAAAAATTTATTATAAGCCTTTTCTTTTCTTGCTAAAATTTTCCACTATCATTAAATAGCTAAATAAAATCCCGGTACACAGGGATACTATGATTTGTTTAACCATTCCACTATTAGACATTTAAGACAGTTCCAACTTTTGGCTAGCAAAAATTTTACTATGATGAACATAAATTTTGGTCATTTTATTTTTTTTGAGACAGAGTCTTGCTTTGTCACCCTGGCTAGAGGGCAGTGGCATCATCATAGCTCACTGCAACCTCGAGCTCTTGGCCTCAAGCAATCCTCCTGCCTGAACCTCCTGAGGCTGGGACTACAGGCAGATGCCACCATGCCTGGCTAATTTTTCTACTTTTAGTAGAGATGGGATCTTGCTTTTGCTCAGGCTGGTCTCAAATTCTCAACCTCAAGTGCTCCTTCGGCCTCAGCCTCCCAGGGTGCTAGGTGTGAGCTACCGCGCCCAGCAATTTTGGGTTTATTTAAGGCAATGTTCTTATGAACTTTAAAACTCTGTGCTCCCCAAACCTGTCCTCTCTACCAAGCTATTTCTCCTCCCCCCAAATGGGGCTACACACTCTTCTCAACTCAGGGTCCCAGGAAGGCAGACACTGTGTCTGCAACAGCATCCTTCTATGCCAAGCACATCCTGGGCACCCAAGTAGTATCTGCCCACTGCACTCCCCTGAATGAACACAGCAGGGTACGCTCAGACCTACTCTAGATCACAAGAATAAACAGCACATCTCCCTGAGGCATCAGTTTTATTAGCAATTTAAAGTATTTTAAAAATTAAAACAAGCTTGTATCACAGAGTACGAAGCACACGGCATAAGAATTTTAAAGAAAAAAACATGAGAATTTTCTCGCTGCACATTGGAGATGAGCAAATTCTCTGCTGCACTCAAGGCTCTTCTGAGAGAAAGTTTTAGGAGCTCTTAAGTTTTGTCCTTGAAGAGGCTGATTCCTCCCCACCCCTCCTATGGAGACTGCTGCAGCTGGGAAGCAACCTATACATTGAGGCAAATGCCTGCTCATTCACCAAGCATTCGTTAACTCCTACTATACGCCAGGTTGAAGTAGCCTTGACCCTGCATCTTGTGTTGAAATGAAAAAGGAAAGTCTGCTGGACCTTCCATCTGGGGACAAACAGACTGACCTGGTTGATGAGAATTGCAAGTGGCCACATTGAGAGACCAAGAGGCGTGTCCCCTGACTTCCACCACACTGTTCAGACCCCAGTGACCTTTTATTAAAAAACGGCTTTACTGAGATACAATTCATACACCATATATAATTCACACATTTAAAGTATACAGTTCAGTGGTTTTTAGTAGATTCACAGAGTTGTATAACCATTAGCCCAATCTAATTTTAGAACACTTTCACCACCCCGCAAAAAGCCCAGTATCCATTAGCAGTAGTTTTCCATTTCCATCTTCCTCCCAGCCCTAGCGACTACTCATCTACTTTCTGTCTCTGTAGATTACCTGTTCTAACATTTCATGTAAGTGGAGTCTTAACATATGTGGTCTTTGTGACCAGCTTCGTTCATTTAGTGTGATGTTTTCAAGGTTCATCCATGTTGTATTAATAGGATGTATGAGTACCTCATACCTATTATTGCCAAATAATATTCCATTGTATTGGTTTAGAACACATTTTTTAATTATCTATTCATCAACTCATGTACATATGGGTTACTAAATAGAGCTAATAATATCCCACTGATAAAATATTGTGATCCTATTGGCTATTATCATAGCTAATGCTGCTATGAACATCCAAATATACTTTTTTGTGTGGACATGTGTTTCATTTCTCTCGGGTATATATGTAAGTGTGGAATTTCTGGGTTGTTGAGCATTTTTGACATCTTCAGAAACCACCAAACTATTTCCCAAGGTGGCTGTGCCAATGTATGCTCCCACCAGCAATGTATAAGAGTTCCGAGTTCTCGGCTCAGCGCCTGTGTCTCAACGGGCTAAGGCACCAGCCACGTACACCTGAGCTGGCAGGTTCGAATCCAGCCCGGGCGCTCCAAACAACAATGACGGCTGCAACCAAAAAATGGCCGGGCGTTGTGGTGGGTGCCTGTAGTCCCAGCTACTTGGGAGGTGGAGGCAGGAGACTCGCTTGAGCCCAGGAGTTGGAGGTTTCTGTGAGCTGTGATGCCACTGTGCTCTATCCAGGGTGACAGCTTGAGGCTCTGTCTCAAAAAAAAAAAAAAAAAAAAGAGAGTTCCAAGTTCTCCATCCTGGACAATGCTTGCTCTTTTGTGGATAGCCATGCTGGTGGAGGTGAACTGTTATCTCATTGTGGGTTGTTTTATTTTTTTTTTTTGCAGTTTTTGGCTGGGGCTGGCGGTGGTGGTGAACCCGCCACCTCCAGCATAGGGGGCTGGCGCCCTACTCACTGAGCCACAGCGCCGCCCCCCATTGTGGTTTTGATTTCCATTTGTCTAAAGACTAATGAGGCTAAACATCTTCCCATGTGCTTACTCACCATATGTATGTCTTCTTTGGAGAAATGCCTATTCAAATCCTTTGGCTGTTTCTAAGTTGTCTTTTTATATATATTCTAGATACCAGTCACTTGTCAGATATATGATCTGCACATTTTTCCTCCCATTCCAGGGTTATATTTTCACATTTTTGATTGTCTCCTTTGAAGCACGAAAGTTTTAATTTTGATGTTGTCGAATTTATCTATTTCTTTCGTTGCTTGTACTTTTGGTACTATATATCAGACACTCTCACAAAATCAAAGTCACCAAGATTTATTTCTATGTTTTCCTATGGGAGTTGTATAGTTTTAGCTCTCATAGTCAGGTTTATGACCCACTTTGAGTTAAATTTTTTGTGGTGTATGGAAGGGGCTCAAATTCATTCTTTTGTATGGGTCATAGTACCATTTGTTGAAAAGACTATTCTTTCCCCCACGTAATTGTCTTGTAAAATCAACTGACCACAAACATGAGGGTTTAGTTCTGGATTCTCAATGTCTATATGTCTATCCTTATGTCAGTACCACACTGACTTGATTACTGTAGATTTGCAGTAAGTTTTGAAATCAGGCAGTATGAGTCTTTAACTTAGTTCTTCTTTCATTAAAATTGTTTTGGCTATTCTGGGCTCCTTGCACTTACATATTAATTTTTTTTTTGAGACAGAGTCTCACTATGTCACCCTTGGTAGAGTGCTGTGGTGTCACAGCTCACAGCAACCTCCAACTCTTGGGCTTAAGCAATTCTCTTGCCTCTGCCTCCCAAGTAGTTAAGACTACAGGCACCCATCACCCCATTTTGTTGTTGTCATTGTTTTCAGGCTGGGTTCGAACCTGCCAGCCCCAGTGGTGTGGCCAGTGAGCTATGGGCGCTCAGCTACATGTTAATTTTAAGACGACCTTATTCATTTCTTCAAACCAGCTGACATTTGATAAGGACTGTGTAGGTCAATTCAGGGAATATTGTCATATTAACAATATTAAATTGTATGTCTTTCCATTTGTTTAGATCTTTCATTTCTTTCAACATTTTTAATGTATCTGTATATGCAAATCTTGCACTTCCTTTGTTCCTAGTATTTTATCCTTTTTTATTTTATTTTATTTTATTTTATTTTTTTTATTGTTGGGGATTCATTGAGGGTACAAGAAACCATGTTACACTGGTTGCATTTGTTAGGAAAAGACCCTCTTACAATCGTGTTTTGCCCCCAAAAGGTGTGGCACACACC
>CAUYON010043666.1:0-19005 GCA_963573935.1 Arctocebus calabarensis | reverse complement strand
CCAGCTACTAGGGAGGCTGAGGCAAGAGAATCGCTTAAGCCCAAGAGCTGGAGGTTGCTGTGAGCAGTGTGACGCCACGGCACTCTACCCAGGGCGATAAAGTGAGACTCTGTCTCTACAAAAAAAAAAAAAAAAAATGTACTATGCTGCACTGTGGTGTTAAGATGCTAAGATGTCACGAAGATACAGGCATTTTTTGGCTCCATTGTAATCTTATGAGACCATCATTGGATATGTGTTTCATCCTTGACTGAAATGTTGTTATGTAGCCTATGACTGTATTTCTATTTACCTTTTGGGACATGTAACAGACCAAGAGTCCAAGATAACTGGGTAGAAGGCCCTCCTAGGATCAGAAGCTTTTTTCCATAGATCTTGATATGGTTACCCTTGATTTTTTTAAGTGTCTGACATGGTCAGGATCTTTGTTTTTGTTTGTATGTATGTATGTATGTATTTACTTACCTTTTGTTTTTTTCTTACCACCATACAATACGAATCTTGTATGTGTGGCATATCCTTAGCCAAGGAGAGTTAACTATACTATACTACACTAGTTCACCCTCTCATCACCTTTTGGATATTACTTCTGTGGTATCTCTCTTTAGAATGGTGTGTCATCTTACATTTCCATTCTGTGGGCTTCTGGATGTTTTCTGGCTGGCTTATCACTATTGCTTTTTATAATCTCCAATCAAACATTTCTTTTCTGCAAAATGTCAAAATTGTCTAACCTCTATGTGCTGTAGTTTTCTTATTTGTCAAATGGATAGAAATAATTTACCTAATACATCTGCAGAAAGAAATGCAAGATGTTCTCAAAGCACTTAGCACAGTATTGGTGATGCTAGTCCTGTTCATTTTCCTTCCCTGACTTCTATTTTCTTTTTTGTTCCTTCTTCCTTCCCTAGTTACTAATATCAAACATAAATAATTTCCCTTAAAATCGGAAAGAACATACTATTAAAATTAATTGTGAGGTGATGTTTATTTATATATGATTAAGTGTATAGATATAGAAGTACAACAAGATTTAGCAGCTCTTATTTTATTTATTTATTTATTTATTTTGAGATAGAGTCTCACTTTGGTGCCCTTGGTAGAGTTCCATAGTGTCACAGCTTCCAGCAACCTCGATTCTTGGGCTCAAGAGATTCTCTTGCCTCAGCCTCCCAGGTAGCTGGGACTGTAGGCCGCTATCACAGCACCGGGCTATTTTTAGAGAAGGGGGTCTTGCTCTAGCTCAACCCAGTCTCCAACGTGTGAGCTCAGGCAATCCGCCTGCCTCAGCCTCCCAGGGTGCTGGGATTACAGGCGTGAACCACCAGGCCCAGCCTTAGCTGCTATATTTTAAAAGGACAATGGAATATAGGTATCCACCTGCACAAAAGATGTTTCCTTTTATAAAGTTACATGTCAAGCGTTTGTACTATCGAAGTGGGGGAAAGAGAGAGTAATATCAAGACTACTTCAGCTTCTTAATTTAGGTAGGAATTTAAATATCTTATAATGAAATAGGCAACATCTAGTTGTTATAAATTGCAAGCTTGCATTAAAAATATATATTAACCTTTGCTTCCTAGGGCCATGTAAGGAGGCTATGTTTTTGCAGGTGCAACACTCCAGAATATATATTCCTTTGATCACAGAGTACATTTAGATAAAGACAAATAATATTTTAACATGCATTATGAGTTCTGGGAAAGCTCCTTAGATAAAATATTTTTCTTTGCTCTTTTTGTCCCTCTCAGCCCTGTCTTTTCTGGCGCCACCTAACTTTCTATTCTCTTTGCCTGTCTTACTTGATAGCATGGAACCAAAGTATGAAAAATAAAACAAAACCAAAAAAAAAAAAAGAAAGAAAAAATCACAAATGTGGGCTTTAGTTCCAGACCTAAAAATTTCTAGCTGTGTCAGGCTAAGCAAGTTCTTTGATGTTCAGGTTCTGTATTTTTAAATGTATGCTATAACTGCACAGTATTCCTAACTTCAGAGCACTTGGAATATCAAGTGTGTGTATAGAGATGGATTTTTTCTTTTTACTTTGTCAAACTTGGTTCTGCTGTAAAGTATTATTATTTAATCAACCTATCATATGAAACAAAAGTATATTTTTATTATGTTTTGGGTTTTGATTGAAATTTTATATATTGTTCTTTACGTATAGGCAGATGTGGTAAATCTCCCTTTTGAAAACCTGAAAAAAAAAAATGCCCTACTTAAGTTAAGCTTTTCTATCATTTGATGTGGATATTCTACAGCCTACAACTGGCCCTAAATTGAGGGGGAAAGAATACTTTAAGATCCTGTCCCTGGAAAACTTAAAAGTATTTTTACTAATTATGATATCTTATGTAGGAGCTTCTTTAGTGAGAAAAGGTCACCAAAGAAAGGAGACCACTGTAGCCCATACTTTTTGGACAGTATTTAGACTTATTTTATCGGCTCATAAAGCACTTCAGTCTGCTCACATATCTCATGTACTATCTTGAAAACATGCAATTTGGAAAAAAATACCCTGTGTTTCATTGTACAAATGTAAGTTTTTAATTGTGGTGTTTGTTCCTTGGGAAATAAGATGAATAGCTCTACCATCTGTGTAGGCTTCTGAAAATATCACCCGCTAGAGGAGATAATTCTGTTAATGAGAGAGAAACTTCCTGGGATGAATGCTAAGCTTTGAGCCTGCACAAAAACATTAGAATTCATTTTTAGCTTCTAGCTTCTGCCAAGCTGGTGAATTAACCCAGACTATTGACTCCCTCCCTTCAAGTCATCTCTAGAGATATAGTAAGATTTCAGGCACTGAAATAACAAAATAAAGTGAACAGCAATAAGGGTAAGAAAGAATTAGAAGCTCAGGTAGACTGGGGGGGGCTTGACCTCATGAGTGTGGGGCGGGAATTGAGGTGCTGAGAGCGGAGACAGCGGAGAGGGAATGGATTGGAAGATTTTAAAAATGACCTAAAGTTTCAAATCATGAACATGAACCAAAAAAGTACCATAGAGCTAACTCTGACTAACAAGTAATAAAAAGATAATGATAGTAGAAATAAAAATAAGCAAAATAGACAAAAGAGAATACTAACAAAAGCAAAGTCACATTCTTTGAAAGTATAATTGAGTTGAATGGACACCTGGTTAGAATAATTAAGGAAAACCAAATAAGAAAGAGGAAATGCCAATACACAAAGTACAGGGTGAAAGGGGGAAATATGTTTAAATCTAACATATAATAAAAATATATATTATAATCAAATTATTACAACAGCTATGCCAAATACATTGGGAAGCCAAGATAAAATGGGTATGTTCCTAGAAAAATATATCTATAATTTCACAGGCAGCAATAGAGAACTTGATTATACAAATACATACAGAACAAGAAAAAACTACAAAGCTCTCTTTTCACTATTTCCCCCCAAACCCAGATCCAGGTGTTTTTATAGATGCGTTCTTCCAAATTTAAATAAATTGTTAATTTTTCTCTTACAAAATTTTCCTAAAGATGGGAAGATCTATGCTGTAGCTTATTCTAAGAGGTTGATGTAATCTTGACTCCAAAACAAGATAAGGACAGCACAAAGAAAAATAGAATTCCTTGTAATTTTTAATTAATACTAACTAAAATGATATCCAGCCTAATCTAATGTATGTTAAATATAATAAATTGAGTTTGTTGGGAAATTTAAGGATAGTTTAATATCAGAAAGTCAATCAGTGCAATCTCCATGGATATAGAATATTATGACCCCAGATCATATAGAAAAAGCAGTTGGTAACAAATATATGAAAAACTGCATATCACCCCTGATCATCAGAGAAATGCAAATCAAAACCACCCTAAGATATCTATTAACCCCAGTATAGCCCACATATCAAAGTCCCAAAGCTGCCAATGGTGGTGGGGATGTGGAGAGAAGGCAACACTTTTACGCTGTTGGTGGGGCTGCGAACTAATACAGCCTCTTTGGAAAGAGGTATAGAGAACCCTCAAAGAACTCAAAAGAGACCTTCCATCTGATCCCACAATGACATTATTAGGCATCATCCCAGAAGAAAAAAGATCATTTTATCAAAGGACATTTGCACTGGATTATCACAGCTCAATTTGCAATTGCCCAGATGCAGAAACAACCCAGGAATAGATTAACAAGCTGTAGTATATGTATACCATGGAATACTATTCAGCCATAAAAAGACAGAGATTTTACATCTTTTGTGTTAACTTGGCTGAAGTTGAAACACGTTCTTCTTAGTAAAGTATCACAAGAATGAAAAAGCAAGTGTCTAATGTACTCAGTATAATGTGAAACTAGAAGATGATCTAATACATGCCCACACAAGAGAAAACTCAATTCAAGTTGTGGGGAGAGGGAAGACGGAGGGGGATTGGTGTGATCCTACTTAATGGCCACAGTGTAAGGGTACGTGGCACCTCCTGGGTGCGGGACATGACTGGAAGAGGGACTCTACCTAACAAATGCAGACATTGTAACTTAGGTTGTTCGTACCTTCACATTAATCTGAAATTAAAAAAAAAGAAAAAGCAGTTAATAAAGTTCAACACTTATTTATGATAAAAACTTTTGTCAAACTAAGAACATAAGAGAAGTTTCTGAACTTGATAAAACTTAAATATAGAATAACCGTATCATTTATGTTCCAAATTCTGACATTTCAGTTTAGGATTATTCTACTAGATAAATGCCAGGCATCAATGAATAAAATAGGATTGTTCTGGGCAAATTATCACACATGGTCATCCTAATGACACACAAATGAGAAAGATGGAAAAGAAGGAGAAGGAGACAGTGGCAGAGTCTTGCTGAGCGGCATTCATTATCATTTTGGGTGTTTTGTGTGCTGTCATGAGAATGTCAGAGCTTGAATTACAGCAATGAGAAAACATTCATAAATTTCTTGTTAAACTTGGGAAGAGTGGAAGTGAAATCAAGGACATACTAGGTCTAATTAATGGGGATAATGCCATGAAGAAAATGGCAGTGTACAAATGGATTAAATGCTTTTCTTTTTTGAAAATTATTTATTATTAAATCATAACTTTGTACATTGATGCATTTATGGGGTACAGGGTACTGCTTCGATATACAATGTGAAATGCTTACATTAAACTAAGTAACATATCCATCACAATTATACTCATTTCTTAATAGTTTTGAAATGTACCATTAAATGCTTTTCTGAGAGGAGAGAAACGTCACGGACGTCACAGAGGTCAGTAATAAGCAGAACTGGTGAAAGAATTGCAAAAATTCATCGAATTGTGTGTCAGAATTATTAGTGGCTGTGGAAACAGTTAGGAAAATCTTAACTGAAAATCCTGGCCATGAGATTTGCATCACAACAATGCACCAGCTCACATGGCACTGACTGTGAAGGAGTTTTTAGTCAATAACCAAATAACTATATTGGAACCCCCTCCATACTCAACTGATCTGGCCCCTAATGACTTTTTTGTTTACCTGAAGATAAAGCAAATATTGAAAGGAAGACATTTTGATGACATTCAGAACCTCCAGGGCAATACGATGACAGCGCTGATGGCCATTCCAGAAAAAGAGTTCTAAAATTGCTTTGCCGTGTGGCCTAGGCTCTGGCATTAGTGCATAGCTTCACAAGGGGAATACTTCAGGCGCTCCCTGGTGGTCTAGTGGTTTGGATTCGGTGCTCTTTCCCAAGGGGAGCAATTATTCACCAATGAGGTATATAGTACTTTTCTAGGCTGAGTCTGTGAAGTTAGATTGTAAGATTCTTCATAGATTCTCCTTCGAATTCTCCAGAAGTAATGAAGTCCTATTGCACTTGGGTTTTAGACTTCTAACTCCTATAACAAGAAGACAATACATTTATTTTTAAAGCTAATAAATTGGTGGTGATTTGTCACAGCAGCAATAGGAAACTTAAATACCTACTGACTTCAAATGAGCCTTTGAATCTGTGATAAATTGCATTTTTCCAAAGATAGCAGAAAAGTATCACCTGTCCTATAAACTCTTAATTTTACAGCGTCATTTTGTCATTAAGATAGTCTGTCTTCCCTCTAACTGTTAGCAGACCCCGAGAGTTCTATTCTATTCTTTGATCAACAGAATATGATAGATGTGATACAACACCCCTTAACTGCACTGGGAGTGTCTGCTTCCCTCTTCGTGGAAGCTAGCTTTCATGAAAGAGTTTCTGCTTTAAGAGCAGCACGCTAAGAAAGGCTCAGCCACATGGAGAGGTCCTGAAGCATGATGTACCATGTGGGAACAGAAATGCCAAAGACCTTGAGTGCACCATCTTGGAAGTGGGTGCCCCAGCTACTCCTGCTGACTCTCCACACTGCAGACAAACAGCCCAACCAAACTCTTCCCAAATATTTGATCCACAAATCATGTGGAAAATAGGAGGATTATTGAAACTACTAATTTTGGGGGTTGTTTGTTACTCATCAAAATGTAGCCAAAGCACCACCTTTTTTAGCCAGTTGTTGATGACCTCAACGTTGAAGTGATACACATTCTGTCTTCATTGGCTATCCAGAACTATATTTTTGACACTATAGGACCCCTAATTATTTTAAAGTATTTACTATTTCATCTCTATTATTTCAGCTGTCATTTTTCATTTTTCTAGCACTATCAGCCAGGTCACTATATCTCATTTCAAGGGATTGTTGTGAAGAATGAAAGGAATGAAGTAAACCTCCTTTGAAACATTGAGACATTATACAAATGTTATTGTATTAGTCTCTGTGCAACATCAAAAAAAAAAAATAGAAGCCTAATGCATTCTATTGACTTAATGATATACACTTTATAAATAATCAGGCCCTGGTCTACAGATTTGAGGATAACATTACATCTCTTTTATGGAATTAAGAACGTAGAATTATGTGACCATAAGTTTCCCTGCTAATCCAAGTTCACTTCTGGCTTTAAGGTTCTTCTCCAGAGTGAGGAAGCTGTCACAAATCTATTTTTCCTGATTCTGTATTTATGTAATCTTGCTTCTAGATTTTTAATTTCCTAAAAAGGTAAATACAAATATTTATAGTTGGCATTTTGAATACTGAGTCTTGTGTGTCCAGAGGAGCATAAATATCCTTCCTCTTGAGATAAATTCTACCACAATTTCAGATCAAGTGCGTGTCCACTTTAGGAGTACATATGTTTCTATTTACAGGATGTCTTGGCTCTTTTCGAGCTGGATTATTCACTCCTGCACGTCAGTCAACTAATGCTCACCCTGACCTAAGGAGCTGTGTCAATGGTAAGTATTTCTAACATCAATTTAAACAAAACAAAAGCCCTACATGTATGTTCATGTTAACATAATCTACTGTTGAAAATCAACAAATAAGCCTTTGATGGGTTGTATGCCAGCAAAAAAGTATTCTCAAACTTCATTTGAAAGAATGTTTTTCAGTTGTAAATGCTTCTATTTTACTCAGAACAAATTTTTCATCTAATGTTTAAACCGAACAGTGTTTTAGTAAACTTTAGGTCATTGACTTCAGAATTTTTTATTTAACAGCTTTATTTTGGCTGTTGTTACATAATCGTGCATCATGATCAAATGGTACAGTGGATTAATAGTCAAAGTAGAGCCATGTTTATTCTTCTAACTTTTTGGCATCAGTACTATAAATGTGGGAAATAGAATGTGAATCAAATTAGCCCTTTGCTCTGCAGTTCACATAGGGCCTAATAATAAATTTGTAGATTATTTTTTACTAATTGACCAATTTCCCTACTGACAGTAAAAGCAAAAAAGTATAACTGCAAGATATAAATTGTGATGTTTGTTCAGTGAATTTTCACATGCCGCATAGCCTTTCTCTAAATATTATATTACTCCATAGCTATCTTCTATAATTTAAAGTGGCTAAAATTACACAGGTGGAATAATTTGCATGGCACATAGGTGTTCAGTAGAACTCTATAAGTTGATCACCCATTGGACTCTAACAAACTGGTTAACATACAGAGGTAGTCAACGTAAGGAGCTAGGCCCAGCACATACATGCATGTGGTGCATAGCCAGTCTATAAAAATTAGGTCAACTTAAAGAGGTGGTCAGTATAGGGAGATGGTCAACTTTGAAGGTTCTACTGTATTTTATTTGTACTTTATCATTTTCTTTTTGAGACAGAGTGACACTCTGTCACTCTGACTGGAGTGCAGTGATGTCACCATAGCTCACTACAACCTCAAACTCTGGGGCTCAAGCAATCCTCCTGCCTCAGCTTGCTGTGTAAATGGAACTACAGGCATGGATCACACCTGCTTAATTTTTTCTGTTTTTGGTGGAGGTAGGATCTTGCTTTTGCTCAGCCTGGTCTCGAACTCCTGACCTCAAGTGATCTTCCTCCCTGGGACTCCTAAGAGTGCTAGAATTATAGGCATGAGCAAATATGCCCCACCTAATTTCTGTATTTTAATTGGAATGTTAGAGTATTGACCAGCGGTTCTCAACCCATGGGTTGCGACCCACAGGAACTGTATTAAAGGACCATGGCATTAGGAAGATTGAGAAACCCTGGTATAGACCATTTAGATAGAATGTATCCATTGATATGATTGGGTTTAAATCTGCTGATCCCATCTGTTTTTTTATTATTCTTCCTGCAATTGTGCTGATTAATTTAGTCTCTTTGGGGAATTGATTTTATGGTATCTCCACTATTTGTTTATTAATTATAGAGTCTTAAACTACTTTTGTTCTTTTCTTTAATGTTTGCACTGGACATTTTTAACTTTTTTACCTATTAAAATAATATATTAAGTATATGGTGTAAGGAACTTAAAATGATAAAATTTTATTTTCTCTTTCTATTTTTTGTACTGTAGGTGCCTTGGATTTAATATTAGGCATTAGCATCTCCACAATATATTAGTTTATAAATAGATTCACAAATGAGAAAATATTAATTTATATTTTTTCACATATTTGTAATTATGGCATTCTTTTTGTGTAGATCCAAATTCCCATCTGCCAACATTTTCCATCTGCCAAAAACAGCCTTTAATCCTTTTTATAGTGCATGTCTGATGACGATGGATTTTCTAAGATTTTTGAATAATAATCACCCTATATTGCTTTATCTTTGGAAGACATTTATATTTGATAAAAACTTAGTTATTAAAAATGCTTTTCTTTCATATATTTTATGAATTTTATAAAAATTCTTTCTATATATTTTACTTTGGATCTCAATAAGTCCTGTTTAGGTCATTTTTTTCTTTTTTATTGTATGCTTGTGTTTATTACAGAGACATATAGAGTCCTTTGTAATAGTTGTAGTGACTTACTTTTTGTGCTTATTCTATCATTTCTTTTTGTGGTTTTGATTTTGATTTTTATCATTTGAATTTGATTTTCTATATTGGTTTTTAGTCATGTTTTCCTGCTTCTTTTTTTTTTTTTTTTTTGAGACAGAGCCTCAAGCTGTCACCCTGGACAGAGTGCCGTGGCATCACAGCTCACAGCAACCTCCAATTCCTGGGCTCAAGCGAGTCTCTTGCCTCCACATCCCAAGTAGCTGGGACTACAGGCACCCACCTCAACGCCCAGCCATTTTTTGGTTGTAGCCATCATTGTTGTTTGGCGGGCCCGGACTGGATTCGAACCCGCCAGCTCAGGTGTACGTGACTGGTGCCTTAACCCGTTGAGCCACAGGCGCTGAGCCTTTTCCTGCTTCTTTATATGCCTACTTAAAATTTTTACCAGAGAGAACAAATATTACTCCCAGTGTCAACAGAAAAATGAATTTTTGGACTTCTAATTTGCGTTAAGGTAAAGTAACAGGGACCAGACTTACCATTTTGCCTTAAATAGGTAAAAATCTGGTCAAACATAGGAAACAGCAGTTTCTAGACCTTGTATAACAGGCAGCATAGTACTCTAATGCTTAAGGGAAGGAAAATAAGCAGACAGTTTATATTGCGGGATTCTAGATGTTGTTGTCATCTTACAAATAGTGTTTTGTTTTTGGCAAATAGTGTTTGGCATTCACCTAAGTTACTTGGAATATGTTAAAAATAAAATTTTGATAACTAGAATCTAAGGTAACTCAAATTAATCAAAAAAAGAAGAGCAAACAATTCATCTATTTTACTGGGCAAGAGACAATAACAGAGCCTTCTTTGAAGAAGACAAACAAATGGCCAACAAACAGGAAAAATGGTATTGTCCATAATAATCACAGAAATGCAAATAAAAACCAGCTATCACTTAAGTCCAATGGGAATAGCCTACATCACAAAGTCCCAAAGTTGCCAATGCTTGTGGGGATGTGGAGAGAAAGAAACACTTTTATATGGTTGGTAGGTCTGCAAACTAATGCAGCCTGTTTGGAAAGAAGTATGGAGAACCCTCAAAGAACTCAAAATGGTTCTTCCATTTGATCCTGCAATCCCATTACTAGGCATCTACTCAGAAGAAGAAAAATTCGTTTTATCATAAGGACATTTGCACTAGATTGTTTATCACAGCTCAATCACTAGATTGTTTATCACAGCTCAATTTACAATTGCCAAGACATGGAGTCAACACAAGTGCGCATCAACCCATGAATGGATTAATAAACTGTGGCATATGTATACCATGGAATACTATTCAGCTATTAAAATATGGAGACTTCACTTTTTTTTGTATTAGCCTGGTTAGAGGTGGAGAACATTTTCTTTAGTAAAGTATCACAAGCATAGAAAATGGAATGTACTCTAAAGATGAAAACAGTAAATGAACTAACACCTGCCCACACAAGGGGAAAAGTCAATTTAATTCAAGTTAGGGGGAGCAGGAAGAAGGGCGAGAGAGAAAAGAGGAAGGGAGGTGTTGGAGTGCTCCCTATTAATGGCACAGTATAAGGGTAAATGGATGTGGGACACAACTACAAGATGGGCTCTGATGAATGCAAACATTGTAACCTAATCACTTGTACCCTCATATTAATCTGAAATTTAAACAAATGAAAGCTCGATTTAAAATTAAGCTCTGTTAGGGCAGTCTGGAGGAGCCATTAGCTTAAAATTAATTTAATCTTGATAATAATGCTATATCCTTGGGAGGATTTTCCCTGATGCCTTCCATACTAAGATATTTTCAGTCTAGTTCATCTAAAATGAATTATCCCTAGCCCCGTGTGAGTTCTGGAAATTGTCCTGTGTAGATGAATACACAGCCAGAAATGTTAGGAGCTGTTGTTTGCACATCTCTAGAGTTTGCCCCTCCCTTTTCCACCTTCTCTTCCCACACAAACACACTTGTTCTCTCACTACCATCACCATACTCTGACCAGGAAAGTCCTCATTTGACATCCTAAGCTCCAATCCTCATCATTTCAATCCAGAGAGACCACTGTATCTTGTTTGAGTGTCCTGCACTGTCTGGGCAGGAAGGTGCCCGTGGGGCTCCCCATGTCTGTTTCCCTTCCTCTAGGAATCACAGTATTCTCCTTCCTGTTGTACAATGTTAGAGAATCAACATTTTGTGTATTGTGACTGAATCTACCTATTTAAGGCAACAGGGTAAATCTGATCCCTGTTATTCCATTTTAGCCTGAATTCGAAATTCAAAATTTTATTTATTTATTTATTTTCCTATTGATACTAAGAGCAGTAGTATTTGCTCTGCTTACCTCATGGAATTGTTTTAAAATCAAATAAGATAATATATTTAGGAATACATCTAAATTACGGTTATAAAATTCTGCATAGATGAACAGTTTAAAAGTCGTTTCTCTTTACCACATAATTATAAAGATTTACCTAGTGGACTCAATTTTTACTAAAAACATATTTTTTGAAGGAAGGAGTTGCAATTTCATTCATTGGTCATAGCCCTCATAAGAAAGATTTTTATTAAAGGACACATAATTTAAGTATGGAATTAGGTAAAAATTAAATAGATGTCTTTTTCCTTTAGCCATTCCAGACCAATGTAATCCTCTACCGTGCAATGAAGATGGATATATACGCTGCAAAGATGGCCAAGCTACATTCACTTGCATTTGTAAATTAGGCTGGCAAGGAGACAAGTGTGAATTTGGTATGTATAATAAACCTACCTGGCTCATCTGGATTAGCCTTTCAAAAAGTTCTGTAAAGGTTATATTCTTTAGACATAATTTATTTTTCCCTTTGTAGATATAAATGAATGCAAAGATCCCTCAAATGTAAATGGAGGTTGCAGCCAGATTTGTGATAATACCCCGGGAAGTTACCACTGTTCCTGTAAAAGTGGCTTCCTTATGCTTCCAAATAAAAAGGACTGTAAAGGTAAGAGGGAGAAAGTAGAATAGAAAAGGGTACTTACTGTGTGAGAGCAAAATTTGGTTAGAGGAATTGCCCCCAGAAAATTCTTAGAAAACTGCCTGGTTGTAAATGCTTTTAGTAAACACACATTTTAATCTCCCTTGAAGTCTTGTGAAACACTGACACTGCCTTTTAGTTTGCAATGCTTTTAAAAAGAGTGTTTTTCGTATTCTTACTGTCTGTGGGTGCACACGTACATGTATGTGTCAGTAAAGAATTTCATTATAAATTGAGATTTCAGGACAGGTCTTTGCATGCTACAGCCTGCAAAATTATTGTGCATCTTTTATTTTCAGATGTTATAATGTTGTTTCTTTTCTTTCAATAAAATAAACAACTATACAAACAAATCCACCACAATCTGTAATCATCTCTTCGATTGTATTTTATTTTTCCTTTTCAGAAATACCTTTCAGATTTGCAGTATAAACCCTTCATCTTGCACCTCATTTCCTGATGTGGTTTTGGGAAAGATAAAGTTCTGTTTGTTTGTTTCTTTATACGTTAATATAACGTCATTGGTCATAACCTTTTTTTTTTCTTCAAACTTAAACAATCTCTATCAGTTGAGCTTTTCAATAGGTCATTTTCCTTGTGTATTTCTTTTATCTTTCTTTGTTTCCTTGCCCCTATATGTTGACATTTTTCTCTGTATACGGTCCTTTCTATTTGACTCCTTTAACTGTGGAACTAAATCTTCAAATATTCATGGGAGGTGTGGGGAAAACTAAAAATAAAATTTCCCATTGCGGAGTTAAAATTTTTCCTTTAGAAACTGGATATGGTTAGCATAGAAGTCTCTCCCACCACACATACACACTCCTTCTTTGTTTAGCTAAAAGGAAAAAAAAATATTAGTTAAGTTGGGATGATAAGTTTTCTGGCGCGGCATGGTGGCTCATGCCTGTAATCCTAGCAATTTGGAAGGCCAGGGTGGGAGGATTGCTTGAGGTCAGGAGTTGGAGACCAACCTGAGCAAGAGAGAGACTCCTGAAATTATATCTCTACAAAAAAAAGAAGGAAAGAAAGAAAAGTTAGCTGGATGTGGTGATGTGCACCTGTAGTCCCAGCTACTCAGGATGCTAAAGCAGGAGGATCACTTGAGCCCAGGAGTTTAAGGTTGCCATGAGCTGTGATGCCACTGCACTCTAGCCCAGGCAACAGTGTAAGACTCTGCCTCAAAAAATCAAACAAAAAAACCAAACAACACCCCCGAACAAACAAAAAAAGAAAAACCCAATCACCAACCAACAACAACCCCAAAAGGCAAAGTGTTCTTGTTTAACTCTTTGTATCTGTTTTGGTAAATCTACAAAGTGGGTTCGTATTCAAATAGTCTGTTACTACACTGTAATTTTTAATATGGTATAGTTTACTGTAATATTACTTAGGGTGCAGTTGCAGTAAATAACTCTAAAGGAACTTCATTAACTAGTTATTTCTTCCAAATGGCTATTCAGTTCGTGACTGTATATCTTTCTTATTGGCCTATTTGAAAGTCTTTGCTTGAGTTTAGATATTTAGATCTAAAGTTAGATATTTAGAATAACAGTATCATTAGAGCACCTATTATAGAAAACTGTCACAATTCTGGACACCGTAGGCATTCTATAAGAAATAGTACCTATTTGTTCTTCAACTTTTAAATACTTGAATAGTCTGTTTTTCTAAAATATTGCGACTTTTAATATTTAAAAGTATTTAAACTTTATTCATTGAGTTAATACACACACATATGTATAAATGATTGCAAAAGGCTTCTTAAAAATAAGAATGTTCCCAATGACCAGAACATATGTTCTTATATTCTTCATGTGCATAGTCCTTTATCCATAATACTTAAGTGACTAAGTATGGAATAGTTAGAAAAATATGCATGAAACTATTACAGTAGGACCTTTGCTGAGACCTTGGTATGCCTAAGATTAAGTTGCCAGCAATTGTGTAAAAATATAAGAATAAAACTTTTCACCAGACATTAGATGTCAGTGTAGAGTCATAAAAATCATTGTTCTATAACCTAAATATATATGATCTAAATAATTCCCTGGAATATACCTCAAACCAAAAAAATTGAATTATGTGTTTTTAGCTTATTTTAAAACTTTAGATTTTATGGCACTTTAAAAGAATTACTTTATTTTAATTAATTCAAGATTCACATGAAGTTGTAAGAAATGATATAGAAAGGTCCCCTGTACCCTTTACTCAGTTTCCCTTCATAGCAACATTTTCTAAAATTATAGTACATGTTCTCCTTAGCAAAGTATCTCTAGAATGGAAGAAAAAGTATCCAATGTATACACCCCTAATATGAGACAAATTCTTTATTGTTCAAGTGAAGGCTACAACCCATTTATTGCACAGGAGGATGGGGAAAGGGGAGAGGGAGGGAAGGGGAGGGAGAGGGTGGGGGAGATGGAACAAAGGGTGAGATCACATGTGTGGTACATATTCGAAGGGTCAGGAGAAAACTTCTAAGTAAGGATCAAAAATGTTTTCATATAGTAAACGAGAAAATATCATGAATGGTATGTCAATCAGGTTGAAAAAATATCTCAGATTGCATATGAAGCCCCCACACTGTACCCCATGGTTGAATTAATGTACACAGCTATGATTCAATAAAAAAAAAATAAAATTATCTATTGTAACCAATCACAACAAATTATTTCCTAACAATAATTAAGCAATCCAACTATATTGTAATATCAAAGTTTATCAATATCTGCTCCAAACTACATCTAAATGGCTAATTCTACGTCTGCACAGAATATTCAGGGAGTCTGGATAAAATAGTAGGACTTGCATCTTTCTTGTTAAATGAAATACTTAACTTTCAGTACTTCTCTTAGAAAACTGAGTAATCGCCCTTGTGATTCTCCCTGTGTGCATGTAGAAATGAATGTTTCTTTTATTGATCTGTCTTGTGAGTTGATCTTTCAGTGAACCTACAGGGAAAAGGGCAAATTTTCGTTCACCCCACTAGATCCTGAAGTATAACCACAGGCAGGAAGTAAAAATATAGCACACAGCCACAAAAGGGAAACTACCCTGTAAGCTTTGCCTATGAAAAGTCCCTGTTTAGCATATTTCTTTAAAGGAACAAAGCCGTTCTATGACCTAGAGAAAAACTAGAAATGTTTGGATGTTATTCTATGTTATGATAATAGTATGTTAATTTTCCTCTTTCTTTACCCTCTCTGTCATTAAATATAACTTCAAGCATAGGTCTCAGGTACTTGACTAAATGCTAAATATTCTTGCTTCCTTTCTCAGCCCACTTCAGCATTCAGTGTTTGATGTTATCTCAAGTCTAATGATTTTAACATTTTTTCCCATTCCATTGCCAAATTGTATATAAATTATAACTGCATCTTAAAAGACACAGTGATAGAAGGAGCAAGAGAGAGAGGAAGGGGGGCCAGGCTTTGTTAAACAACCAGCTCTCATGAGAACTAATAAAACAAGAATTCATTCATTATCAGGGGACAGGCACTAAGCCATTAATGAGGGATCGCCCCCATGATCAAAGCACCTCCCACCAGGCCCCACATTCAACGCTGGGGATGAAATTTCAACATGAGATTTGGAGAGGCCAAACACCCAAACCATATAAGAGACTATAGTAAATAATAATTTATTCTATACTCCAAAATATTTAGGAGAAAAGAATTGGAATGTTCTCAATACAGAGAAAAATTAAATGTTTATGCTGATAGCTATCTCAACTACTCATATTGATCATTGCACACTGCATACATGTATCAAAATATCACACATACACCCAAACTATGTGCAAATTTCATATATGAATAAAAAAAATTTTAAAGCAATAATCATGAAAAACTATTATATTGAGGTGTTTCTTCTATATCTATTTTATTGAGAATGTGAACCATGAGTGGATGGTAAGACCTGAAGTCATAAAACTTCTAGCAGAAAACATAGGGGGAAAGCTTATCCACATTGGTTTTTGCAATGATTTTTTTTTTATATATATCACACCAAAAGCACTGGGAACAAAAACAAAGATAGATGAACGAATTGCGTCAAATTAAAAATCTTCTGCCCAGCAAAGAAAACAATCAACAGACTAAACAGCAACTTGCAAAAAGGGAGAAAATATTTGCTAGACATATCTCTGATAAGGGTTCATGCCCCAAATATATAAGAACTCAAAAACTACATAGCAATATAAATAAATACAAACCAAACAAACAAATAACAAATAAAACAATGGGATAAGGACCTGAATGCACATTTTTCAAAAGAAGACAAAAATTAACAGATAATCAACATCCTTAATCACTGGGAAAATGGAGATTAAAGCTGTATGGAAATAATCTCACACCCAAAGGATAATCAAAAAGATAGTAACAAGTATTGTTCAGGAACCCTCACACATTGCTAATGAGAATGCAAAATACTGCAACCAATTTGAAAACAGTTTACCAGTCAAATGAACACATAGGATATGCCTACAATGTAGGAAGTGAAGACACAATTACTTGCAAGGACATGGATATATCATGAGAATGTTGTGCTGAGCAAAAGATGACAACCACAAAAGAGGGTATATTATATTATGTTGTATATATGAAGTTCAAAAGAGGTAAAACTAATCTGTGGTTTTATAAGTCCTAGCAGAGGGCACAAGAAAGGTGTCTGCTTATCCACATGTTTATGGTCATACATTAGTCCTGTACTCTAACCTCATTATTTTGTCCTTTGGTTTTCATACCCATAGTTTAAGATGAGGAATGCCTACCTTGCATAGTTTTTGGAAGAATTAAATAAGCTATGGAAGAGTTAGACTACAAGTAAACACCTAATAATTTCTGAGTACATGCTAGATGTGATCCGTGGTGGTGGTGGTGGTGGTGGTGGTGGTATTCAGCAATGATATTCAAAATATTTAGCATCCAATATGGCATGGTGACCAACGACTTAGAGCAGACACTGGCTTAAAGCAGTTGGATGGGTAAGTCCATGTGTGTTGGCAGATATCAGCCCTATTTTTATTACCTTCCTACTAATGCTTACGCAGAGGCTAATGGTGAAGTATTAATGGCAATATTTCTTAGAAGGGCATCTGAGGTCTTTTAAAATTATTCATATAATTATATCATTTCAAATGTCTAAAATAAGTATGTATCATTTTTATGAAAAATTTAAGACCTTGGCTAAGTGCCTGTAGCACAGTGGTTATGGTGCCAGCCACATGCACCAAGGCTGGTGGGTTTGAACTCGGACCAGGTCAGCTAAACAATGACAACTGCAAAAGAAAAAAAAAGCTAGGTGTTGTGGCAGCCACCTGCAGTCCCAGCTACTTGGGAGGCTAACACAAGAGACTTGCTTAAGCCCAAGAGTTTGAGGTCACTTTGAGCTGTGATGGCACAGCACTCTACCAAGGGCAGCATGGTGAGACTCTATCTCTAAATAAATAAATAAATACATAAAAATAATTTAAGGCCCTTGTTAAAAGTCTTTGAAATTCTGGCCAGCTTTTACGGCTCATGCCTGTAATCCTAGCACTTTGGAGGGCTGAGGCAGGAGGATCACTTGAGGCCAAGAGTTAGCAAGACTCTTATCTCTACGAAAAATTTAAAAAATAGTAAAACAGTGGTGGATATTGGTAGCCCTTGCTACTTCGAAGGCTGAGGCAGGAAGATTCCTTCCGTCAAGGAGTTTGAGGCTACACTGAGATATGACTGTGCTTTTGTGCTCTAGCCTAAGTGACAGAGCAAAATCCTGTCTTCAAAAAGCAAAAAAAAAAAAAAAAAAGTATTTGAAATGCTTAAGGCAGTCACTAAGAGCATTAGGTTGATTATACACATTCTAAGTCTCTTCAGAAGTAACACATGAATAAATCAATGTAAAAAAACTTCCAAGATAGAAAGGAAACACACAGCAACATACCTTATACTCACACACAAAAGTCAAAAGTTGCTGATACATTAAGCCCTAATATAAAAGTTAATACTATGACTAAAAATTGGGCTATCAGCAAATGAGCAGAGACATCAGCAACCAGATAATCTTGGAAAGAAGAAAAAGCTTCAGATGAAAAAGTAAAAATGGACAAACAAACATACTTATATTGGGTGTAATTCTAAGGGAATAGTGCCAGAACCTATCAGAGATTCCACAAGAAGGCACAGTGTGGGTGAAAGTTGGGGTAGGCTGGCATTGCCCTCTGAAAGCTTGAGCAGGTGATGGCCCTGAGTTTCGTTTTCCCCATTGCAATGTACACCTATGCGAGGGACAGGGGAGGGGGTTAGAATGTCCAGCAGAGTAGATAAGAAAGCAGTCTGGGAAATGTCTAGTTAGAGATCAACAGCTCAGAGATAAGGATATAAGTGAAACTAGAAAGTAATTGACAGTTGCCTCTGTAGATACCAAGCAGCACAGGCGCTTTGACTTAAAGGCTGTAACTTTTTTTTTCTTTCCGTTAAACATGTGTTTTTCTTGTGTTTTAAATCAAGGCAATGGCTGTAACATTTTTTCATTATCGTTCCCCCAAAGTATTCTTTGATTTTTTTTTTTTTTTTTAATAATTTTATTGAATCATAATTATGTACATTGGTGCAATCACAGGGCACGATTCATATACATTCAAAAATATTTTGATCATACTGTTACAGATATCCTTCATGGCATTTCCTTGATCACTATA
>CAUYON010043663.1:0-24169 GCA_963573935.1 Arctocebus calabarensis | reverse complement strand
ATATACCGAAGGTGGCGGGTTCAAGCCCGTCCTCGGCCAAACTGCAAAACAAAAAAATAGCCAGGCGCTGTGGCGGGCGCCTGTAGTCCCAGCTACTAGGGAGGCTGAGGCAAGAGAATCGCTTAAGCCCAAGAGCTGGAGGTTGCTGTGAGCAGTGTGACGTCAGGGCACTCTACCCAGGGCGATAAAGTGAGACTCTGTCTCTACCAAAAAAAAAAAAAAAACTAGTTCTCAGTTTTTCTATTGTATAATTTTCCATAATTTTAAAGCTGAGAGGCTAAATTTTGTGATAGTCTTTAAAGTTTAGGGTTAGACTTCTCAAAACTAAGTGACAAGTTAAATACATGAAACATTTGAGTCAGAGTTAAGATGTAAATTTTTAAAATTAAATGGAATAAGAAAAAAAATCTGTAGAAATGTTTTTATACATTAGTCGTAATCTGCTGCCTTTTGGGAGAAATTGGAAATTTAAACTGCTTCCGTATTTCTTTTGTTTAGGGAATACTAAATTCAGCTAATACCCAAGGAAATTCAACACCAAATCCTCAGGTAATTTTTATTTATGTATTTCTTACCTTAACATAAAATTATAAAAATTATAATATTAATATAAAAAAACTTGCATGTTTCAAGCCCAAATAATTTTATCTGTAAGACATAATACATTGAACTGTATACCACTTTAATATAGTAACTCACTCCTGAGAATATTTTGCTCTTCTTTAAGATGGAGAAAATAAAATCTGACTATTCCTTGCTTCCCATAATGAATCAATGGCAGAATCAAGGTGGTGGGTTTTAAACTCTGTTAGTGCTAGGAGCAGACACTTCTGTTGTGTTTGTTGAAGTGTCTGGATGTTAGACTGAATCTAAATTCAGCGTCCTCACTTACAGCAGAAGGAGCAGTCTTTTTTTTTTCTTTTTGGTTTGTTTTTTTGTAAGGGGCCACTCTGTTTTACAGTTACCCTTTTTTTCCTTCCCCAGCACAAATAGATTTCAGCTTAATTTTTTTAAGCCTGTGTGTATAAATGTTTTGGAAAGTCCTACTGAATCTCCCCGCTAAATACCTCAAAGAGAAAGCCTCAGTTATGTGCTAATGGTTTCATACGTGCTTTCTTGGATGCTGGAGTCTGGCAAGATTCTTAAATCCTTAGAATTCTCTGTACCACTGGCATTTATTTTTCTCCTCTGATTTTAAGTTACTTGTCATTTCTTACGGTATCTACTTTCTTTCTTTGAACTCTTCAGCATATAAGTATAGTTCACAAATGCCAGTGTGTAATTCTGTAAACCTTGAGTTGTTCATTAATTGTTCTTTATACTTGATCTTTTCTCTTCCATGAAACTAGCCTGGAGAAAGGCTCTTTTCTTATATTCAGGACCCTTTCCCTATAGTCCTTCATAGCCTCAGCGTGGGGTGTCAAATAGAGTTTAATATCTAATAATAGTGTTTGTTGCCACTTATTTGTACGTAACTAATATTGTGCATACCTCATTCACCTGTCAAAAGAAAGGGAAATTAAAAGTCCCTTAAGTAGTAGTTTTCGGTGGTAATCTCTCTAATTCCAAATTTGCTTACATGCCGTGAGGAGTTACAGTAAAAACACCAGTGCAGAGGGATCGAGTATCTGGGTGATGGCTGAGTGTGGTACCAACTGTAGGGGGTGACACTGCTGCCTTTTCTGGTTTTGTTAGGACCATTCCATTGTGTAATCCAGATACTCCTATTATGAATGATCTCTAGATGCTTAAAATGTAAATATTATTTTATCTCCAGTGTTGCTGTTCTCAGCTCTAGTGTCAGGTGCACTCGGGGTCATGAGCCTGTGCTGACCGCAGTGTAGTGCTCTGAAGTTCAGGTGTTCATGGAAGAGCCGAGGCTTATGATGCTGTTGATGTTTACAAGCTAACTTTGCCTTTTTTTTTTTTATAGGTCCCTGATTATCCTCCAAACTATATTTTATTCCTTAATAATTTACCAGAAGAGACTAATGAGATGATGTTATCCATGTTGTTTAATCAGTAAGTTTTTCCATAAATCTGTTTCCGAAAGCCTCCTGGTAGGGCAAACAGCCCTTCCATGGGTTGAATCCATTTGTTGTGTCACACAGCAGTAATTTTTTACAGGTTTATCAGTTTGGGCTAGGATTAATCATAGATTGAAGCCAGGCTGCAGATTTAGTAAATTAAATCTAATAAATAAATTTCCTCTAATGTTTGAATTATTCTAATCAAGATACGGACATAAAAAGCTTTGATATAATACAAAGTAGAATTAGTTCACATTATTCCTGCAGTCCTTTAATGGTATAAATAATTATATTTTAGGCTCTTCCATCCTACTCAGGATTCTTGGTTAGGCTATAATCACTTTTCCTGGACCAGTATCAAGAAGTTGCTCAATGAATTTTAATACAGGCAGACATTTATGTATTTGAATGTATATATGAATTGTTTTTCTACTTTATAGGTTTCCTGGTTTCAAAGAAGTGCGTTTGGTACCCGGGAGGCATGACATTGCTTTTGTTGAATTTGAAAATGATGGGCAGGCTGGAGCTGCCAGGGATGCTTTACAAGGATTCAAGATCACACCTTCCCATGCCATGAAGATCACCTATGCCAAGAAATAACCTGTGGGATGGTTATCTTTAAAGGACTTGGTGTTATTTATAGTATTTGTTTTGATAACATTTGGTCATGCCATTTTAGTAGTGGGAGATGGGGGGGGGGGGTGAAAGTGACATTTTTGTGAAGGACCTAAATCAGTCTGTCTAGCCTTAGAGAACTGTGAAATATGAAGGCCTTAATTTTGTACAATAAACTTATTTGCATTCTCTATCTAAAATGCTTTGCTCCTTGGCCCATTGCCCTGCCTTCAGATGCTTATTCTAGGGTAGAGCACGTCTTCAGGTATCTGAAGCTCTGTAATAGGATGCTTTTCTAGTGGTACTGTAGAGTGGCTAATGATGCAGCAACATTAAACCATTTTAATAGATGTTAGGGAGAATTAAATCACAGCAAGTGGTAGATGACGTGTTAATGGAAACTGATCATTCTGGATGTTAGAAGAAAATGAAACACAAGCAGCGTCTAAATTTGATCTTTGTATCCTCCAAAGAAATGAACCATATTTTGCTGGTAATGGTCATTCCACGGGTCTTTTCATTCAGTATTTAATTGAATAAAGGCCTTTTAGGAATAACTGTGCTTGTTTTCTGGGAAAACAGAAGGAAAGGGAATGCTATCTTGAAACTTTGCATTTTATGCTCTTTCCCTCATGAGGTAGGCCTGTTCCTAAGGACTATGCTTGGTTAATGTCTAACCTCTTTAGTGAAAGACCTCCAAAGGAAAGATCTTACAATCTATAATCTTTTTTATTAAGACAAATAAGCTGATTCACAGAGTTGCCAGTGCTAAGTCTGCTACCTCTTTGTAATTTCCAAAGCTCATTTTCTTTAGCTTTTTGACATACACTTAAGGCTATAATGATTCAGGCTGCTGCTAATAAAACTGTGGATATCCTTAGAAATGGACAGTTTTTGCCAAGTATAGCACATATTAAAGAGTAGTAATCATTTTTTGGTTCCTGTTTTAGGATTTCTGTGAACAAAACTTTATCACTTACAATTTTTATTGTATACTTGGGGGAAAAACCACTTGGATTCCCATAGATTGAGATTGGTAACATACAACTTGTATATACATGAAGAAAAGAGAAAAATGATTTTTTATTCCTAAAACTTGGCAACATTTAAAGTCTTAACTCTTCCAATTAACTTTTTAAAGCCCTTTGTTAGCTCATGTACTTCTGTAAAATAGCAGTCAATTACTAGAAAAAGGACCAAGCTATGCTCTTGGGTGTTACAGCAGTGTCAGTTGCCATGGAGTTTTCTAACTGCTTCGTCTGGGTTTCTGTCCTGAGCCCGGCCGTGCCTTGGGGGCTTGTGTGAGAGGAAATAGAAAGGCCTGGATGGCTAGAGTGGGGTGAGAATGAGGAAGGGGAGAGTAGGAGGAGGGGTTGTGATTGAGCTGGAAGGCGACGCCTGTGGCTCAGTGAGTAGGGCGCTGGCCCCATATAACCGGGGTGGCGGGTTCAAAACCGGCCCAGCCAAAAACTACAAAAAAAAAAAAATTGAGCTAGAGTTCACGTACAACGAAGTCCACCCGTTATAGTGTTCCATTTGATGAGTTTGGGCAACTCATCAGTGATGTAATCATCAGATACAAGCATTCATCACCGCTAGAAGTTCCCTGTGCCCCTTTGTAGCCAATTTGCTCTCCCCACCCTCGACCCTAGGCAGCCACCCATCTGCTTTATTAGCACAATAATTTTGCCCTGTCAGGAATGCTTTTGCAATAACTTCTGTATTGTCGGATGTATCGACAATTCCACCAGTGGGTGGACATTGGAGTTCTTACCAATATGGAGCTATTAAGAAAGTGTTAATGAATATTCACATACCACATACACCGGGTGTATGCAAACCTAGATTTCAAACAGGAGTGATGTTTGACATTTTATTTTTTTAGCACAATCTCCAATCTGTTTCAGTTTCACTTTTAAATACCCATGCCCACTCTTCACCCCAGATCAATTAAATCACAGTCTCTAGGGGAGAAACCCAACCTTTTGTTAAGCTCCTTGGGTGGTTTCAATGTGAGCCAAAGTTAAGAACTAACAAAAGAGATTTCTACCTTTACGAAGTAATGATTATAATAAGCATGTAAGTAATTATATAAATACGCATACAATTATAATGATTATATCATTGGCTCCAATGGTGTTTTTCACTGACACTGCTGCAGAAGACACATCTCCATTTTAAACTTACAGTCTTACACTACTGTTTGCGTGTTTTATAAACATTTTGACCTTTGAAAACACCGTATCCAGCAAAGACTGAATGAGGCCTATGAAGCCCTGGATAAAATTGTATTTGATTCGTCCTGGGACTGTATTTCACAAACTTTAATGAGTCCCTTGAGGATCTTGTTAAAAACTAGACTCAGATTTAACATGCCTGTGTGGGATCTGGAGACTTTTATAAAGAGATGTCAGAGTTACTGGTCTGGGGACCATGGTTTGGTGGCAAGTGGCCTCTCTTCTAAAGATTTATTCCATGAATCTTAATTTGAGGGTGTTCTGAATCTATCTCTAAAGCTGGAGACCTTCCCCACAGGTACAAGTATGTGGGTATCTAACCTAAGCTTCCCATTTCAGAGGGACCATGCATTCCTTCAGTGAATAGCTGTTTATTGTGTACTAAGTATCTCGAGGCTGATGTTAAGAGTGGTGAACAAGATAGACGAATCCTGTCTTGAGGAGCCTACATTGTAGTGTCAAGTAAAAGAATCAGGGTGTCAGATAGTGGCATGTGTCATAGGGCAGTGTGCTGTGGTCACCTGACATAGACATGGGGCCAGCGGAGTGCAGGAGTGACTGTCAAAATGGTCTGTCTGTGAAGGCGTCTGGCCAGAAGCCCAAATGCCAACACCTGCAGGGAAAGACCACAGGCTATAAGGTTAGCTGGCCAGAACTGAAAGTTTAGCATTTTCAAAAGACAGAGAGGAACCAGTATGGGAGACATAGCAGACTGGGGAGAGAGACAGCAGGTGAAATTCAAGAGGTAGAGTAGCCAGATCCTGCAGACCAGCTGCTTCCACCATCTGCACTTGCCCAAACCTGTCCTTGAACCCTGAAGGAGCTGCAGCCTGCATTTTCAGAACTCCAGACCGAGAAGCAAATTTAGGAACTAAAAGGGGAAAATGTCATTCAGGGATTAAAGGCTCATAGAATACACCTTAAAATCCAGAGGAAGGAGGTAAGCGAGCTGGGGACAGAGCCCTTCCTGGGTCCCCAGGTGACTCCCTGTCTTGAGCGGAGCTGCCAGACACGACTGCCTGCTGAAGTGCAAGTTCAACTTCCTATTTGTGAGCGAAACTTTACCAAGCAGCCTCCAGTCTCCATCCTGTCTCTGCCACCACAGAGTGCTAGAGCATCCCAGGGCTTCCCAGGAGAATTCAGGAGGCTTGGCACCTCATTACTTTATTTCTCTACCTGAAAATGTTACATGATGGCTTCGAGTTAGCATTAATCCTGTTTGCTAAATTGTGACCACTTGGGGGTGGCTTTATTTACCATTTCATTCTGCTCTCGGGGGGCTGTGTACGGAGTGCCAATCTGAGTTTACACAATCTATTTCTCACAGTGCTTCGCAAATGGCAATTGTCTTTTAACTCTCCTATGTCCAGGGCTGGGTTGAGCCTGGAACAGTCTGCCAAACAGCTGCCCCACCAGGATTAAGAAGATTTAATCAATGCTTTAGTTTTCCCAGAAATACTCTCAGGCTCCTCGATTACAGAAAGGAAAAATGCACAGGCATTCTGCTTTCATAAATGATTTCTAATTCATTCTTTCCTCAAACTGAAGCAATGAATAAAGGATTTACTCTGGATGGTCAATTCTAATTTGACAGCAGTAAATGGAGACAGCACTGGTCAGCAACCCCTGTGGTCACCTTTAGATAGGGCGGTTAACAGAGGCTGCTCTGGCCTTTGCTGGGCCTCAGTTTCCTCACCTATAATAAAGGAAATTAATAAAGCAGGCTTCCATATCAGGACCAACTATATAAAAAAAATCCCTAAAAATAGCACACACACACAACACACAAAAGCACACACACATAAAACAAAGCTCTTACACATAGAAGCACACAAACAAGACTGTGTCTCTCACACACACACGGTCATACACTCACAACAAATACGTTTTTTATTATACCATAAGGATATTTTGCTTTACTAGTTTATCCCTTGGAAAGCAGTTTTACATGAAATTATTTAGTAAGTTGAATTCTTGCCCCTCAATCTGTGATACCACATTTGTGGATGGAGGTGGGAAGTACTGCCTTGAATCCACATCATTAACTAAGGCAGAGAAGGCATTCTGACCAGGATTTCTATTCTAGAAACAACTTGGGGTGGGGGGCCACCTTGTGAGAGAGGTGCCAGCCTCAAACATCTTACAAAAATCAGCAATTTATCATCTATCTCTTCTCCTAGAGAGTATGCCCTTTCTGTGCCGTGCCCTGTCTTTGGTGTCTAGAACAGCACCTGGCAGGTAGCAGGTGCTTTGTTAGTATTTGTTGAGTGGATGGAGCCAGGTACTGGCACTTCAGATTTGGTGCTTTCTGGCAGTCCCCTCTCTCCATGTGAAAGATGCTGGGAAGCAGGGAGCTAGGGATAACAGGAACTTCTGTTTTTTCTTTATTTTATTTTATTTATTTATTTATTTTTTGAGACAGAGCCTCAAGCTGTCACCCTGGGTAGAGGGTCGTGGCATCACAGCTCACAGCAACCTCCAATTCCTGGGCTCAAGCGAGTCTCTTGCCTCCGCCTCCCAAGTAGCTGGGACTACAGATGCCCACCACAACGCCCGGCCATTTTTTGGTTGCAGCCATCATTGTTGTTTGGCAGGCCCAGGCTGGATTTGAACCCGCTAGCTCAGGTGTACGTGGCTGGCGCCTTAGCCCGTTGAGCCACAGGCGCCAAGCCAGGATCTTCTAACTTTAATCCCTTCTCTTTGATCCACCACCCATGAGCATTTGAGACCAAATTGCAGAAGTCTCAGAAAAAGGAGAGATTGTTCCATTTTTCACATGCCACCTGTGTCTTTCCCCACTGGTAGGCTCCGTATGTGACACCAACTCGTGTGTTAGAATCCGTCTCTGGCCTAGGACAGGCCTGACTTCTAAGAATCCTATCAGGTTTTGTAATCACAAGAATCCTTTAATTATCTATCATGTAAATCCAGATTTCTATTAATTGGATTTGTTTAAATCAAAATCATCTGTACCAAAGGTATAGCTCTCATGTTTCCAACAGACTCCTACAGTTAGCACTAATGCTGCAAGAAAGTGAGAGCTGAACTAAAAGCTAAAAAAAAAAAAAAAAAAAAAAAGGCTTAAAATTCTCATAGTCCTCTCAACAGGGCCAGGTGCAGTGCAGTGCAGTGCCTCACACCTGTAATCCTAGCACTCTGGGAGACGGAGGCGGGTGGATTGGCTATGCTCACAGGTTCAAGACCAGCCTGAGCCAGAGCTGGTCTGGTCTCTAAAAAATAGCTGGGCGATATGGCAAGTGCCTGTAGTCCTAGCTGTTTGGGAAGATGAGGCAAGAGAATTATTTGAGCCCAAGAGTTTGAGGTTGCTGTGAGCTGTGACTCCTCAGCAGTCTTCTGAGAGTGACAAAGTGAGACTCTGTCTCCAAAAAAATAAAAAAAAATCCTCTCACTAATGCCTGGCTGATTGAAGCAACACGCCGTTGCTAAGCTGTTGGCTAAAACAGCTTTCACCATGGTGGACCATTTGGGGTGTTGGGTAATTTGTACGTAAAAAAAACCAAGTTTGAGCTGAGTGGTCCTTGATGCCCAAGCAGTCCGTTATGAAAGCAGTAGGGTGGAGATGCTTCCTATTGGCTGGGGTAGGTATCCAGAAGGCTGGCGGTCACATAAAAGGGAGGACACACTGCAAGCAGTCCCCACCTCCCCGTCCCAGGGTGCAAGCCAAAACAGCCAAAAAGGACAATGGCCAGAACACTGTCTTTTTCCCTCCTGGGTTTTGCAGTCGTATGGGCTGTGCATGGAATATTTATGGACAGACTTTCTTCCAAGAAGCTCTGCGCAGATGACGACTGTGTCTGTAAGGACTTTTTATGCTTTTCATTATCTATTATTATTGAAAACGTAATTGAAATATATAATTGAAAACATATCCACTGACGGTATAAAATCAAATTGTACTTTAAGGCAAGTCTTCTCCAGTGCGTGCCTTATTAGCATGGCCTCCCCAGGCCTGCACACTGGGTGTCTTACTGGGGAGAGTTTGCTTGGCTAAGACTTTGCTGCAGCTTTAATAGCCGACTCTTCTTACCTTTACTCCAGCTGTAAACTGGGAGGGTCCAGTCGCTCTGAGTTCCTGGTTTTTCTAACATACTTTGCCTGTTTACTGTTATAAAATTCAGGAGCCTAAAATGTCGTCATTTCTATTTTTTTTTTTTTCCTTCCAGATACTATTTCTCTGGCTAGAGCTCAAGAAGATTACAATGCCCCAGACTGTAGATTCATTAATGTGAAAAAAGGGCAGCAGATCTATGTTTACTCAAAGCTGGTAAAAGAAAATGAAGCTGGAGAATTTTGGGCTGGCAGTGTAAGATAAGATAATTAAAATATACGCCTGTTGACACAGTACCCCTAATTGTTCCCTGGTTTCCTACCTTCATTCCAGGTTAAGGTTTAAAACTAACAATTAAGAGTGAAGCAGAGATTGTAGGTGGAAATGCAGAGATCCAGGTATATTTGCTGTTATTGCATTTTAAACAAACAAAGATAACTTCAGAACAAAACCAAACATAGGTTAACATCATGTTTTGGCAAGGGGAAAAAAATAGTCAGACACATAAAGGCTTCAACAGTCTAGAGAGTTTAAGTCTCATTCAGAAACGTCTGAGATTTGCCAAGTAGAAGGCACGTGTGTTGCCAGTCAGTCTAAGCTTCAGCATCCTTTTTGGAAAGTTTTGCACCTTCTTTAATTCCAAAGAATCTGCTTTCTTCGGTTCAAACCCCCAGGGGTGAACGCTGGGAGGATGAAGTATAGTTGATTTTCTGTTCTTATCTGCAGTCCCGAAGGGTGGTTCTAAAGTAATTCAGGATTAAAGTTAAATTAATTGAAGTATCCGTTCATTTGAATTATTAAAATCTAAGAAACACATGTTCTTTTTTTTTTTTTTTGAGACTCACTCTGTTGCTGTGGGTATAGTACTGTGGCCTCATAACTCACAGCAACCTCAAACTTTTGAACCCAAACGATCCACTTGCCTCAGTCTCCCTAGTAGTTCGGACTATGGACTTCTTCCATGATGTTGGCTAACTTTCCTATTTTTAGAAGAGATGGGATCTTGCTCCTGCTCACGCCGGTCTCAAACTCCTGAGTTCAAGCAATCCACTCAGCTCATACTCCCAGAGTGCCAGGATTATAGGCATGAGCCACTGCACCTGGCTCACATGTTCTTTAACAGTATCTCCAGTACTGACCCTAAAAAAACAAAAACAAGTGATTTTTCTTATTTATTTATGGATTTCAAAAAGATTTCAGGCAACTGACAATATTGCATGAAATAGAGTCACAGTAGAGTAGTGAGTTGAGAGAACTCAGGCCAAGAGAACAGACCCACAGCTCCGGTGGTCAGCTTAGTGCCAGGAGTGAACTTCACATTTGGCCCTGAGCCTGCTGGAGCTCAGTTAAAGGGGGGTGCGGGCAGCTATGTAATTCCTATTATCAGCAAAAATGCCTGAGAGTTTTTCAGAAGACTTTCAAATCAGCTTTCCCTTGACCGCTACTCTTCTGGGCACTCAGGTCTACGGTGATGACCAGGACGAGATGGGAAGTGTGGGTTATTTCCCCAGCAACTTGGTCAAGGAGCAACGCGTGTATCAGGAAGCCACCAAGGAAGTTCCCACCACGGTAAGGATCTCAGAGGTGACCAGAGAAGGAGTCAGATTCTGAGGTTCATAGGCTGGTGTTAAAGATGCATCAGGCTTATGAGATATACAGAATTTATAAGACCCAAACTCTAGTATCTACTGGAGACTCTTCTGAGATAGTGAAGATGGGAGGGGGGGACCAACTACTGTCAATGGTGAAAGATAAGTGAACTTTCTCTATACAACCCCCTTTTATTTTATCTCATAATTTTTTTGTTTCAACAGTTTTTCCTTTTTCTAACTTTACTTTTCTCAGCTTCATTGAGGTATATTGACAAGCAAAAATTGCATGTATTTCAAGTGTACAAATGACGTTTTGATGTACATTGTGAAATGATCATCACACCAAGACAGTTAACATATTCCTCACCTTATGTAGTTACGTGTGTGTGTTGACAGCACTTAACTTCTACCCTCTCAGCACACTGCAGGGATTCCATACAGGGTCCTTTTTGTTGAGATGGAAGTTATCCTCAAAAGGAGGTCATGTCTCCAGAAAAGAAATCAAAATGTTTGTAACTGACTCTTACTGATGGTTTACACTTGTTTGCTAAGGACGGGTTGTGGTGGTGGTGCCTGTGGCTCAAGGAGTATGGCACCAGCCCCATATACCAGAGGTGGAGGGTTCAAGCCCAGCCCCGGCCAAATTGCAAAAAACAAAAAAAGGACGGGTTGGGGAAAACTTAGCACCTATTTTTGATAAAATCAATTGCCCTGCTTCAAACATCACCCAGTCTTCATAAATGGGACTTACTTGCCATGGCTTCTTAGCATACAGCTTAAATCTGTCGAATAAGCACAAGTTAAAAGTTTTTTCGAGGACCTTCATTTTAAGTAGTTTTTGACTTAGAGAGATTATTATCTCAGACTCTTTGGAGGTCAACTTTTACTTATTTCAAATCTGCATTTCTATTTAAATAAATATGATTTTAAATGGAGAATCTAAATCTGCCTTCTGGCCTAATCTGTTCAGTTAAAAAAACAAATACATCTATATGTATTTTGCTTTTGTTTTTGTTTTCAGGATATTGACTTCTTCTGCGAATAAGACATTAGTTGAAACTGCAGAGAGAAAGAAAACACCAAAAATAAAGAAAAACACCAAAATAACCCCAAAACGCATGTCTTTGATTTCTGACTGCTGTTTCAAGCTTTTGATCCCTCTTCAGAGTTGAAGATGGTAGGTGAAAGAGGATTTTCAACTCAGCCTTGGTTCCTGCTGGCCTGCTCGTCCCACACACTGGAGCACGGGAGACGTTGGGCTGAAACGGATCCATTGAGGCAGAGAATTATTTTCAACCTAGAGAATCTTCTCTTCCATAGGGGTACATACAAAACATGGTGTATTTGTAGTTCTTTCTAATAGTAATTCTCAGCTCTTTGACTCTCTTATGTAAGCTTGGTGGTTCGTGGTCTTCCCTTGGGACACAATATTTTCTCCTTATTTGTCTTCTGGCCAGTCGGAGTATTAATATGTATCTAAACGGGCATCTCATCAAAGAATATTTTATCATTTTTTGTTGTTTTTAATATTTGATGCCTTTGGAGCTATTAGGGGAAGAAAATGCTTTTGAACCCACAGATGTTTAAACGATGTCTCTAGATCTCTCTCTTAGAAAAGTCTCAAAAGTGACTCTGTTTGAATAACTTTATTTCTGGATGATCAATTTGCCCCTCTCCAGGTTTAAATAAGTGTGTGTGTACATATAACAGGGGAAGGCAGTTTTTGGAAATAAGTTTAATGAAACAGTTTTCCGTTACACACTCCTTGGATGCTTTTCAAGTTTCGAGTCATCAAAAGACACAACAAAAAAGGTCTGTGGGTTATTTTCTTTACTTCTCTTTCAACTGTGAATTTCCTTTTCCTGTGCAAATTCCTCCAGGCTGGTGTGATGTATCAAGAAATCCACTGAGGGAGGCAGGATTGTGGTCCTGATGGGCCCTGGAGTTATTCTATATTTAGCTGGAAATCCGCTTTGATTGTGTTGTTAATGTAATTCTTTTGATGTAGTCTTGAGTTTTTGTTTGTTTACATGTAATTAAAATATTTTTTCTATACTCAAAATATCTTCACAAGTTCTGAGCTTTATGTTTTAGATTTTTCATGTGAGGGTATAAAAGTCTGGGGGACCTGGGAGTGGGGTTTGTTTTCCAGTTGTCAGTGGTCTAGATGTCCAGCAGGCAAGAAGAAGAGAACAGAAGGACATTTAGGGCCAGCCGTAGACTTGGTCCCCAGCGTCATTTTTTGGCCGTGTCCATTGTGAATGTCTTTTTACCAAATTCTTACGGAGGTCAGTCCAGTAAAATGGAACCAACAAGCAAAGCTAAACAGTTTATTTGTCTCAGCTTCACTTTATTCCATAAAAGGTTTTAGGTGGCTTAGCAAACACACAAGGTAAGAGGTATTTACTTTGGTTCTGCTTCCATCTGCCTGGCATTTGCTGGTCTCCCCCTTCCTAGCCTCCCAGCACCCCCATTGCACCCAGCTGTCTGGTGTCAGGACTCCAGCCTCACTCCTCATGGGGCTTCCCCAGCGGAAGTCCCTGTGACCCCAGTCAGCTCCCACCCATCAGGACTAGGAGGTTCTTGACTGATTCTAGTCCCCTGGTAGCTCATCTGCATTAAAAGACAGCACTGGCAAGACTTGAAGCATCACCACCATCCTCTAAAAATGCCAAGGGCCACCCTGGGCGGCACCTGGGCGCCGGATAGGACACAGAATCTCTGTTCCCTGCATGTCTTCTGGTCAGAACATGTGATTTCAACAAGATCCCTGGGGATTCTTATTTGTGCACATCAAAGACTGG
This sequence comes from Arctocebus calabarensis, assembly GCA_963573935.1. NCBI lineage: Eukaryota > Metazoa > Chordata > Mammalia > Primates > Lorisidae > Arctocebus > Arctocebus calabarensis. The sequence goes on along the minus strand of CAUYON010043663.1, from coordinate 10,822 downwards.
GAGATAATGATTGTAGTCCCCTCCTCTCATTGTACAGACACAGAGATGAACAAAGTGCTGGAGAATCTGGGGGCTGAAGCAAGTCTCCCAAAGTGGCAATGTCCCTGTCAGTTCTTTCCCCACCTTATCACAGGCTCAGCTGTGGCTCTCCTGTGAGCTCCACCCAGAGAGAAGGAGACGCTGAGTGATGCCAGACTGAGAGTTTCGGGGGAAATGAGGTCTTCTGGGGCCACTTCCCAGTTGAGGAATCTTTCTTCTTCCTTTTCCACCAAGACCAAAGGCAAGTTAATGCCTCTAAGGGGAGCCAGGCCTGTAATCCTAACACTCTGGGAGGCCGATTTGGGTAGATTGCTTGCACTCAAGAGTTTGAGACCAGTCTAAGCAAGAGTGAGACCCTGTCTCTACTGAAAATGGAAAAATTAGCTGGGCGTTGTGGTGGGTGCCTGTAAACCCAGCTACTTGGGTGGCTGAGGCAGGAAGATCATTTGAACCCATGAGTTTGAGGTTGCTGTCAGCTGGGCTGACACCATGGCATTCTACCCAGGGGGACACATGGGCCAGCCAATGTATCTGGCAGGTTATAGCAGTGACTCTTTAGGGAGAGGGAGGTGATTTTCACCCAGCCCGAAAGGCCAAATAATGGGGCTGCCACTGGGAGCTCTAGGATAGCCAGGCCTATGCTCATGTTATATTTGATCCTCATAACAACCCAGCAAATAAGATGTTGTGAGCCCCATTTATAGTCAAGAAAACAGAATTCCACTGAGGACAGAATGTTACCCAAGCTCACACAGCTCGGAAATGCAACTTTACCCAGTCTCTACCCAGAGACTCTGTCTCAAAAAAAATCAAAGCCTGGTGAGCCTTTAGGAAATCTAATCTTGTAGGCTTCCTTGATAGGCCAAGCTAAGCGACAAGTATCTCTCTTTCTCTCGTTTAAATACGTATACATTTTAAGCTGCCCAACTATTTGGCTCTAGTCTCTTGATCACATACCGGTTAGTTGGTTACCTGAATACCTGCAGCCCAGGTCCATCCTGGAGAGCCTCTGGCTACTCACACTCGTTCTGTTTTAGTTGAGTTACACTGAGAAGCCTCCAGAGTCTCACCTTTTCCGGTTTTATGTACTTCAGATCTTACTGCCCCCCAGATAACTGAAAAAAGATTCAACAGGACAGGGAAGAAGCTGCCCCCTTTGCCTTAGGTTCTGTGAAAGTTAGTTCAGCTTAGGAAGGGTTATGGTTTACTGCGCAGACTACGGACTCTTCCGAGGGAAACAAGACCGTCTTCCGTCTCCACCTCGAAGGCTGTGCAGAGTAGATCTCCACTTACGGAAGAATAAAGAACCAACCAGGGCAGAGGATGTGGGCAGGGAAGGAAGGCCAGGAGGTTTCATGAGCCAAGTCAGGGCAAGTGGCTGACTTTGCCTGGAGCAAGAGGTGCCCAGCACAGGTGAGATAAGCAGAGAAACTGATGAGAGGTGGGAGGCATCGGGGCATGGTACGTGCTGGAAGGCAAGGAGATGAAATCATGTTGAAAGGAGAGATGTGGGTGGTACTGGTGGCTCAGAAAGTTAAGAGATCATAAAAGAACACGAGACATCCTGGAGCTTTAAAATAAGGGGGCTTGTGTTTCCGAGCTGTGTGAGCTTGGGTAAGGTTCTGTCCTCAGTGGAACTCCGTTTTCTTGACTATAAATGGGGCTCACAACATCTTATTTGCTGGGTTGTTATGAGGATCAAATATAACCTGAGCATAGGCCTGGCTATCCTAGAGCCCCCAGTGGCAGCCCCATTATTTGGCCTTTTCGGGCTGGGTGAAAAATCACCTCCTCTCCCTAAACAGTCTCTGCTATACCTTCCAGATACATCACAGCAAGACATTGCAGCTACTGATTCAGACTATCTGGAATTTCTAAATCAAGGCTATTCGCAACACTTTTCTAACCTACACATTTTTGTAGTTTCTTTTATTTATTTTTTAACAAAACCACCTGAAATTACCAAAAACATCCCAGTCATTCCACTAGCAACTTTAACCCTTCCTCCACCACTAGCATGGTGTGGAGTGGATAATATAAGCATATTTTTGATTTGATGTCCCAGTTCTGTCCATAGCCTTTTTATTTTTAGAGATAGTCTTACTCTGTCACTCAGGCTAGAATGCATTCAGTGTCATCAGCCTTGCTCACAGCAGCCTCAAACTCTTAAGCTCAAGTGATCCTCCTGCCTCAGCCTCCCAAGTAGCTGGGACTCGAGGTACCAGAGTACTAGAGATTTTCTATTTTTAGTGGAGACAGGGTCTTGCTTGTTCTGACTGGTCTCAAACTCAAGGGATCCTCCACATGGGCTTCCCAGAGTGCTAGGATTATGGGTGTGAGCCACTCACTGCTGCTGGCCTTGGCCATAGCCCTTTATCAACACCACCACTTGAGGGCTGGCTACATCCCACTGAGGGCCACCACACTTCATAAGGATCAACATATTAGGTTCTCTGTTATTTGCATATCTTTGAGTCCTGCAGCCAGATGGGTGGTTGCATATAAATTAATTCTATCAAGGCTGGACAAAGCAGGCTTATCTCATGTGCATAGAGTCATCAGAGCAAGATACGAACACCTCTGGGGAAACCGATCTCAAAAAGGGAGCATCCCACAAGAATGTGAGCACCTGAAGCTTTAAACAGTGTTTTTTGACTTTTTTTTTTAATCTCACAGCCCACTTGAACCTATATAGTTAAACTTCCACAGCACTCTTTAAATTATGTTGATCAAAAAAAAAAAAAGTAAAAAAGAACACCTACCGTGCTTGGAATGTTTTCAAAAATATTTAAATTAATGATCTCTAAACTTTTTCACAGTACACCTAAGATCCACTTGTGTGTCTGGTTCACCGATTGAAGATCACTCCTTTAACAGCTCAATGGCACTCGCTACAAGGGCAAGGATATGTACTGTCCTTCTGCTCTCTCCATGCTAGAAGCCCAAGTCTCTTTTGATCCTCGTTCTGATGAAAGCCTTGTGCACGAGCCAAAGCACCAAGAAGAGAAAACACCTCCATGGGCCACAGCAGGTGCCTCCTGGACATTGACATACTGTGGCATCTACTCATCTAAGAAATGATGCTTGGGTGTGGAAGGCACACTAATGAGAAATTCATTCTGGGTCGATGGCGAGATTGCATGATTTTATATTGGCTGCACCTTCCTTGTGTTAAATAGTCCCATAATAAACACCAGTGATTGGAATAGGCTTCACATGATTGGTTCCACCATATTCCGTCACAGTCAGGGGAACACACGTGACGGGGATCATTGCAGGTCTCACGGTTCATCTGGAGTCATCCCACCTTGTAGGGAATAATGGCTTGGCCTTCTTTTGGTTGTGGGACCACATCATGTCACCTAACCTCTCGCTTCTCAATTCACTCATCTATCAAGTGGGGATAATGATGCCTTTGGGGGGTAATAACAGCTAACCTTGGGGGCAATTATGAGAATTTGTATGAATATCATCAGCACAGGGCGGCACCTGTGGCTCAAAGGAGTAGGGCACTGGTCCCATATGCCACAGGTGTCAGGTTCAAACCCAGCCCCGCCCAAAGCCTGCAAAAAGAAAAAAGAAAAAAAAAATATATATATATATAAAATCAGCACAAAGCACGGGACCCAGCAAGTGGGTTATAAATGGTAGTGAGATTAGACTACAAAAAAGGGGTTTTTAAAATATCTTAAAATTTTCAAGAACTACAAGTTTTTAAAAAGTGAATTAAAAATATATTTTGAGCATTAATTACTTTCCACAACATTCTTCTTTTTCTTCATAGTGTTTTTTCGTTTGAGGTCTTCTGTCATGTGTATTGTGAATATTTAGCACCACACACACACATGCACACATATTCGAGTTTTACAGATGTTATTCTTAATGTCTGGGGTGACACGTCTTTCCTGCCTTCATTATCAGGGTAGTGTCTCTGGTACTCTGTCAAAGAGATATTTTTTAAAAACCAAAGGAAAATAGAACACAGCCGGAAGGTATGGTTCCCTTATAAGCACCAATTGTTCCTCCTTTAAATCTTTCCTTTCTTTCTCTCTCTTTCTCTCTCCCCTCTCTCTCTTTCTCCTGGTCCTGGAATGAATAATGTCGCCAATGGCAGGAGGCCATCTTGACTCCCCCTTTTACACCTTCCTTATGTTAAATAGTCCCATAATAAACATGCAGCCAATAGTGACATCACTTGAATTTGTGACGTCATTTGACGTCAAGCTGTCTCTGTGAGCACTTGTCCTTGGAATGACTAATGAACAAAGCCAGGGATTCTTTTTTTTTTTTTTTTTTTTTTTTGTGAAAGAGCCACAAGCTGTCGTCCTGGATAGAGTGCTATGGCATCACAGCTCACAGCAACCTCCAATTCCTGGGCTCAAGCGAGTCTCTTGCCTCCGCCTCCCAAGGAGGCAAGTAGCTGGGACTACAGGCACCTGCCACAACGCCAGGCCATTTTTTGGTTACAGCCATCATCATTGTTTGGCGGGCCGGGCCGGATTCGAACCCGCCAGCTCAGGTGTATGTGGCTGGTGCCTTAGCCTGTTGAGCCACAGGCGCTGAGGCAAAGCCAGGGATTCTTTTGAATAAATCTGTTAGTCCTGCAGAACCTATGAACATTGACCTGATTGATTGGCCTCTACCTCTCTGAGAGATGTGTCATTTCTAGGACATGGGTTTTTGCATTTCCTGTGTTGGCCTCTTCATGGGAACAAACACTCCGCAAATGGCTACAACAGGCAATTGAAGGCAGGGCTTTGAGTATCTGCTGGAAACACCGCAGGCTCATCCGTGAAGATCGGGTAGCCCGTGGCTGCTAGCATCAGTGTCCCTTTTCTTAAAAGTTATGTCTCTTTTTCAAGGGTCAGGTGGTTGAGATGACTGCTTTTGTTTTCTGCAAAGCTGTACGAGGCAAATTAGAGACCAGAATCCCCACCAGATATTAAGATTAGAGATCGATCCTTTCAATTCCTGACCATGAATTCATAAGCCCCTTTCTGAACTAGGCCTACCAAGGATTTTTCAGACTCGCTTTGTGGAATGGAGTAACTGAAGTAATTGTTGGAATTGTTGGGCCTCGGTCGACTTTTACCAGAAACATCTGGGTTACTGCAGTTTCCCCCAGACCCTTCTTTCTGACCCCAAACCGCTTCTGTGAAGACACAGTTTGTGTGAAAAATATTTGAGTCACAGGCGACACAGTTCTTTGTTCACAATGTGACTAATCTCACCACCGGTTTTCATGCAGTGACGGTTTAGCGAACCCTGGCCTATGTCCCCTCCGAGTGCTGCCACCTCAGCGTCCCCGCTCCTGACCTTCCACCAAGGTGGCCCAGCCTTTGCTTTCCACGTTTACCGGCGGCGGGGATGTGTGTGCTCTCGTGGGTCAGATTCCACACGGGGAAATATCGAGCTCGTTTGCGTAGTGGTTAAACAAAGCTCTGGAGGGGCGGCTGTTTCAGCTGTGAGTGGAAAGGAGGAGTAGGAGCCAGCGCCAGGAAGAAAATCTCACTTCTGAAACAACAAACCTCATCTCTCTGAAAGTGGTGGGGAAAAAATAGAAGAAGAAATACTCAAGCTAATAACATTCCTTGTTTTATCCTTGAAATACAACTTTTGACCGCATGAAGGCCTTCGAATGTGTTTTCAGCTGCATCACATACAAAAACCACGGTGTTATCAGTAATTTAATCAGAAAAATTATATATTTATTGATCCCTAAGCTTTATATACTCTCTCCGTATAATCTAGCCCATTATTAACCAAAACAGAGAAAGCGCCTCAACTCCTTCCATTTATTTTTTTAAATGGAAATTACTTTTCTGTCACACGTGAGCAATTGCTTTGGTCACTTTTTTCAAGCGCATACCGTGCTAGTGAGCACGTTTTGGGGGTACGGGATGAGCCCCCCACCCCCGCACCTCTCACCTCCTCTCACACTGCCTCCTGTTCCCCGTTTCCGCCTGGGACTTTTTTCTGGCCAAATGAATCCGTTGAGATGGGAATGCTAATTTATTCCAGAAAGGCTATGTCAAGCTGGAAAAAAAAAAACAGCCGATGCTGGCTGAGATTTCTACAAAGCCAAGCTAGAAACCCCGAGTCATGGCCGGGTTTTCACACACCCAGGCGTCCACCCAGCCCCTGGCTGGACCCTCGGGGTCTCTGTCAGTTCTCTTTGGTCCTTCTCCCCCCTCTGACTGCAAAGTGATTTTAAGGCCTTTTTATCTGCTGTCATTTATTATTCTTAGAGCTGCCACAAATGGATTAGCAGACAAGGCTTAAGCCCTGACCCCGGGGAGCCGCAGCAGACACTTCAGCCAAGGCTCCGAGGGCAGGGGACGGCAGGGAAGGGGTCGGTGACAGGCTGGAAATGCTGGTGTGCTCTGCGGGAAAGGCTGAAGTCACCCTGAGGAGCATGTGTCCCCAAACCCCTCAGATACCCGAAGCAGCCGAGGCAATTAACGACTGGAGTGCTGGTTACGAGCAGTGTCTTGGTTGGGGCAGGGTCCCCAGACACAGACCGTGGGATGAGCATTTATGTGCAGTGATTTACCAAAGAAATGGCTCCCAGGGACACAGGGACAGGTGACAGGCTGCGGAACAGGGACGGAGGGAGCCCAGGCAGGTTTCCATCTCTGGCATCTCCATCGTAAAGACAGAGCGCAGGCCTCTGCCTGATCCCACAGGGCCCTGCAGAGTCGCCAGGACGCAGGCTGGGAAGCTGGGCCTCTGTTGGCCTGCGGGTCCCCCGGGAAGGGCTGCAGCGAGGGGCGCCCTCTCCTGGCGGCTCGTCGCCAAAGCGGTCTCAAGGCGGCGGCAGGTGCTGGTTGTGGACACCAAGGCCGCTAAAGGAGGCGTGGAAAACGCTCCCGCGGCACCCCGCGATGTGGGTGTCGCCCCGACTCTGCCTGCTACGCCTGCCCTGCGCCAGGCGCTTTTCGTTTCGCTGCGTCCTCGCGCAGTCCGGTCCCGGCCACGTCCTCTCTGGGTCGGGGGGCTCATCTACAGATTTCCTTCTGCGGACCCAGAAACTTTCCCGAGCGCCGGTGAGCCTGAAGTGAGCCGCTTCGGTGGGACTCGGGCGCCCTCCAGTGGCTGGCCTGGGAATCGTGCCTCGGAGAGACGTTCCCCAGCCCGCTCCGGAGCCTTCAGAATCCTAGCGGTCGGGCCTGAGACTCAGAGGGACCCTCCAAACCGTCCCTCCTCCGAGCACACATGGGTGCGCTGTGAACAGGCCCTTACTGCTGACCTTCTCATCAGTCTGACTGACCTGAAAAGTCACACATCAGAGGGAAGCTGACATTGCACTTTCCGAACAGTTTGCATGTTTGCTTTTGATGTGGAGCCCTGCAGAGCTTATAAATTTGTTTTAGTTGCTATAATCCATTTATAAAAAAGCAGCTAAATAGCCCCTGAGCTAGGAGTGGAACTTTTCTAGAAAACAATTAACACAACCCCTAGTCTCTTCCAAGAGTGTCAGTGGTGGCTGAAGCTTGCTGGGTGTGATTGAAGAAAAGTAAATTGGGGTTCTACTTTGTCTAACAGGGTGGCTCTCCCGGGGGCTATTTTGACCCCCCCCCCCCACACACCCCGTACCAACCCCTGCCCTCAGGGACATTAGGCGATGTCCAGAGACATTGTTGATAGTCACCACTGGAGGGCACAGGTGGCATCTGGTGGTGAGGCCGGGGAGGGTGCTGACCAGCTAACCAGGTTCCAAAGAATAACCCAGACACACTGTCAGTGTGCCAGGTTGAGACATCCTGCTCTGAGAGGTGATAATTCATCACAGGTGAATTTTGAAAGAATGACAAATTGGAGGACGAATCAAGCTATAATCTGGGAGTTTTCTGAGTCCAACCTGGGGTGTATTGGAGCCCTCAGGTAGGGCTGGCACCTGTGAAATAGGTTTGTGGAGGCTCTTCCCAGCACACCCCTGTGCACTGCCCAGGGCTGTTGGCACAGACAGACCAGACCCTCCACTCTGCACTTGGCTTGCTGCGAATGAGCGCGGCAAGCCCTTCTTCGGCATGTCGAACACGTTGCCTTTGCTTCACGCCCCAGTTGCACACACCCTCACTCCCCACTTCACATTTTACCAGATGCCCTTCAGGAGCTGCAGGGGGCTGCGCGTGTGAAAGGCTGACACATGATGGGGGCTGAAGGCTTATTTGCGTTTCTGCTGGGGTCTGTTTTCCATCTCCCCTGGAGGATTGCTTAATTGCTTTCAAATAGCTCTCATGTCCTCCTAGCCTCACAGCTTCTTCCCAAAGATGATTACAACATCCTATTATTTTTCCAAGTAAAAAATAGCACCTCCTTCCCCCTCTCTAATGTATGCACTGTCGATTTCAATAGCAACAGCTGGCCCACCCCACATGGACCTCTCTTTCCCTTTATTTCCCCCTCCTTTGCTATTGTTATCCAGTTTAACCTTTCTGGGCAAGCTTCCTGGGCACATAATCATAACTATATACTCTGTATTTGTGAATACAATTAAAATTTAAACATTGTGCATTTAGCCCAATGTTGATACTTCCCGTGGCTCTGAAAAAAATTACTTAAACATTAATAACTAGATGTGGGAAGCAGGTCTCAGAGCACTGATCACTTCTGAGACAGGTGGAAAGATACCACACAGTTCTCATCCGGTAGAGTTGTGAGTTTCTTTGAAAGAGCTATATAATTGACATCCCAAAGCCTCATTTAAAAAGTGTTGCTTTATCTCATATCCAAAGCATCTATGAATATGGATTTTTAAATGAAACTCAAACTTTTTATTCTACCCCAGATTGTTATTGCCCATAAGCTCCAACAGTGCTTGCATGACTTTTTTATATTTTGCAAGTTGCTATGGAATTTAAGTTTAAACAAAAGAAAACATTCCCACCCTTCTTCCTAAAACTTTCCACCATCATGCGACATAGTATTGATTTTTTCAAAATTCAACCTAAGCAACAGCAAAGTCAAAGATGGCTAAAATAGGAACTAAGGGTTGGAAGTTGGGTTTGAGCACTCCGGTGCTTCTCCCCTCCTGAGATGTGGGAAAGAAGGAGCATCACAGGTGAAACAAACAGGTGAGCTTCAAAACGTCTCCTTAGTTAACCAGTAGGCAAGCACTCAAAGACACCAGTGTAGGGCTTCTGTGCAGGGAAACGCACCTGCGATTTCTTACTTCTTACTTCCTTGAATCTAGGTCTGCTGATCAGTGGAACAGGCTTCAACTACCCGTGCAGATCCATGACTGATCCTGTCAAGGACAGATAAAGGAGTTCAAACACCAGAGAGGTAGCAGGCTGGTGCTACTGATCCCTGACGACCTGGATTCAAGGAAGTAAGTAGTAAGAACTCAGTGGTGGATTCTTTTTCTTCTTCTTCTTCTTCTTTTTTTTTTTTTTCTCTTTTGCAGTTTTTGGCCAGGGCTGGGTTTGACTCCACCACCTCCAGCCTATGGTGCCGGCACTCTACTCCTTTGAGCCATAGGCACCGCCGGATTTATAATTCTTTCTCCACTGGCGAAGACATGGCTGAAGGCATAGTGGCAAAAGGGGTGGCATTTTCCCTTCAGGTCCCCATCCTATATTCCGCCCCCTAAATAAAAGAAAAAAGCCGAAACAGTTTTTCCTCCCAACAGCTCAGTTTTATCCCAGGCTACTTCCACTCAGGGTGGCAGATACTCTAAGCTGCCTATGGTTGGAACTCTCTGCATGCTCACATTCCCGCAGGAGGGTGAAATAGTATTTGACTCTATCTCATATTCAAAGCTTCTTCCCACTCCCAGCCACCCGTCGCTTTTAGATTTATCACAGTAGGACTTACTATTCAAACAAGACAGTCCTTTAATCCCCCCACTTCCTGGTAGGAACAGGACTCAGAGCTATGAAAACCTTGTAGTACAGCCTTTGGGGTGCATTTTATTAAAAGGTAAGATTATGCTTGCAGCAAAGGTTAGGCAAACATTTGCTTAATGCCTTGGAACTCTGCAGAGAGGGACTATTTTCTCAAGTCAGGAAGTTGAGTAAAATGGCTGCTAGGTTAAGAAAGGCCTTTGCTTAAAGGTCAAACCAAAATATGATAGGAAAGAAAAATAGTTGGAAATAGTTTTTTTTCTTTGAAAAGAAGACTGGTACTAGGTGGAGAGTTGATTCTTCTTTCAAAGTTTCAAAAAATCATACGTCATTTTTGAAGCACATTTATTCTCAAAAATTAAATTGAGAACAGTTATAACTGAAACAGTATCGCTAAATTGCAGGACAGACTCCAATTTAAACAGGAGGAAAGTTCTCAAGCATTTGTAGTGACACCTTTCCCCTTCCCAGCAAGGCCCAACCACATGCCCTGCTCCTCCAGGCAGCTCCCAGCTCAGTCTCCTACAGCTCACAGTTTCCACCAGGATCCCAGCTCCCAGGTGGGTTAGGGACTGGAGCAGTAGCTTTTGAATTTGTTCCTAGGTCAGGAAATTTACATTTCACAGCTACTACTAGCATAGTGCCTTTCTGCCCCAGGGAAGAATTGCAAAGCTGGCAGGAACCTGGGTAAGAGACCCAGGTTTGGGAAGCTTCTCAATTATTCTAAAGCTCCACAGGTAGGAAACCACCCATATTTCAAAGGAGCTCCAGGCATAAGTACTTCAAGGCCAAATGAATGAAGAGTTGGTGATGCTCTTTGGTGGGGGGGGGGGGGGGGGGGGGGGGGGGGGGGGGGGGGGGGGGGGGGGGGGGGGGGGGGGGGGGGGGGGGGGGGGGGGGGGGGGGGGGGGGGGGGGGGTGGGGCTCGTGGGGGG
>CAUYON010043662.1:0-13355 GCA_963573935.1 Arctocebus calabarensis | reverse complement strand
AAATGATGGCCTTAGTCACATTGTAATGTTTATTTTAAAGGCTGTGTTTAAGATTACGGCCTGGGGTGTCAGGGGTCCGTGCTCCAAGAGCTTTAGCTTAAGTTCAAGGTCGGGGTAACTTGGTTAAAGAGATAAATTATGGGGGCGGCGCCTGTGACTCAGTGAGTAGGGCGTCGGTCCCATGTGCTGAGGGTGGCGGGTTCAAGCCCGGCCTCGGCCGAACTGCAAAACAGAAAAATAGCCGGGCGTTGTGGTGGGCGCCTGTAGTCCCAGCTACTCGGGAGGCTGAGGCAAGAGAATCACCTAAGCCCAGGAGTTGGAGGTTGCTGTGAGCAGTGTGACACCACGGCACTCTACCAAGGGCAATCAAGTGAGACTCTGTCTCCACAAAAAAAAAAAAAAAAAAAAAAAAAAGAGATAAATTATGAGAATGTTTTTCCCACTTATTGTTTTAGGATTTTAATTAGTATACTTAATAAAAGTCTCAGTAATGTATTAGAGGAAAGTTGAAGGATTTTTAGACTTATTTTGTATGACTTTCCTTAATTTATCATAACTGATAGCCTTTGGCGGAAGCTTTAAGTCCGCAAAGAATGCAGGTAATAAAATGTCTTTACTTCTCTTCCCGCATTTAGTTTAGTTGGGAGTTAAGGACTACAGTGTTACCTGTAGGATGCTCATTGTTTGATATATGAAATTGATCTGCTGCCTTTTTCGCCTTCTTCCACACTCATTAGGGGTTAGGGTATTAGTTAAAACAATAAAAACATTATGTTAGGTAAGTTGAGAGGATATAGCAATAAATTGAAACTTTTGAATAAAAATGAGAAGGATTAGAAGTAAAGGAACTTGAAATTTAACTTTAAGGTGTGTGAGTTCAGTCATGGGAAAGGAATAAACAAAAATTGCATCATTGATTTCAGTTACTTAGCGGAGTGGGGCTAGGAAGTGAGAGAGTTTTTCAGGTTTTTTTAATTTTGGAGACCGATGGGAGTGGCAGTAGGTGAGGGGAACGGAGAGAAGTTAAGGATAAGTAGTGGAAATTACTGTAGAATTATATGGAGGAGCTAGAGGAAGGGGGTAAAGAGGTCTGGAATGTTTCTTGGAGCAGTCGGAAGTGGACTGAGAGACAACAGGAAGAGCTCTGAGGGTCAGTTGGAGGGGAGGTGTCAGGACAGGAGGCGTCAGAAGACAAGTTTAGATTGGTTGCCAGGGAAGTAGGAGGGACAGAGGGTGGAGACAATTGTGTGGTTGAGGGAGGAGCCTAGTATGGCGGGAAGTTTGAATAGGGAGATGGAGAGTAGGAAGAGTTCTTTGTTACAAAAATGCTGTAATTATCCGAATGTAAATTAGGCTTCGTTTTAAGAGAAGTTCTGAGCATAGGGGAACCCTGCTCCATTTGCCAAGGCACTTACAATAATTGTATAAGTTTTGGATTAAAGAAAATTAAATGAATTATAGCTTGGTTAGATACTTTGCTTATTTAATTTGTAAAGTGGCCAAACCTGGGTAGAGAGTTTAATTAACCTTAATTTTACCAGGTGGCATAATAAGTACCTTAAGGGGGAGTTAGGTGGGATAGAATAGCTTGCACCCATGGCAATTCGTCGCGGAAATAAAGCGTGATTCTGCTCACGCGTGGACCAGGGACAGAGTGGGAATGTCTTCCCAGCTTTGCTGCTGGTCGTGGAAACGAGAACACAGCTTAAGACAGTTGTCACCAAACTTAAATCTGCGTTAGACCCATGGGGCCGAGCAGAGCTTGAGACCTGGCACCAGGAATTTTCGTGCGAGGTGTGGAAGCGCTGCTCTAGGCCACGCAAGGTTAAGGGGAATTGGGAACTCAAGCCTTGAGAGGGGTGAATCGCCAGGAATGTAAGCAACCTAGCCCACGATTTAGGAAAACTCACTCCCATAAGGGTACTTACTGAGTTCAGAGGAGGTGTTGATGCATGCTGGTTATGGCGCCTTGGAGGATGGACACAAGCCGAAGATGGTGGTGAGTGCCGGGAGTGCGAGAAGAAGATAGGGAGCTCTCAGGAGCTTGGAGCATTCCCTAATTAGATCCCGCTTCTGACACCAAATGAAAGGGGGGGCACTCAACCGGCACAAAACTTACAGAACACCAAGGCTTGTACGAATGGTCTTTATTGGCAGGGGAAGCTGCAGAGCAGCATTAAGGAGGAGGGGAGAGAGAGAGAGAAACGGAGGAAGAGAGGAGAGAGAGAAGGGGGGAGAGAGAGAGAGAGAGCAGAAGACAAGGGCATCTGATACAGTCTCGGTTAGGGGAGGTGTCGGGATGGTAGAACAGCCAATAAGGTGTCACTGCTCTGGTGCAAAGAGTAGTAGGGGGCAGGCCATAAGTTTGAGCTTTTCAGTGGGTAATCGGGATATACAAAGCTGTGCAATTATCTAAGAGTTTCTAATTTAACTCTTTGTTTTGATGCTTTAATGACTTTAATTACCTAAGAGAAAGAGGAAAGGAGACATCAGAAAATGGAAAGTCACAGCTGAGGTAGAACGCGTTTAGAAAATTTTCAAAATTGGAGTGTTTTGCATATTCAAATAAATGCATTTTTAGTTGCCCATGTAAACAAAGATGGGACTGCAGTTTTGAAAAATCTAACCCAGCAGTTTGTTCTAAATGTTAGACCTGTGTTTCCTGCTCCCCAGTGTTCCTTTCCCTTGGCTCGCCAGGGTGTGTGATGACTGTGATTTGTTATTCTTTTTGCCTATAACCTTCCCAGTTCATCCCTCATCCCCATCTTGGTCCTCACTGTAGTCACCAGCTTGTTGAGTGCCAACCATCACACCTGCATGTCCAAGCCTGAATTCTGCTGTCATTTTAGAGTCTTCCTTGCCTGTCACCAAAATCAGCTTTGGTGAGTTATACCTTTTACCCACTCTCATCTCATCAACATATGTCACTTTGCTGAGCAAGGTGACAGGTCACAGGGACACAGCCTAAGTTGTTCCAATGAGATCCATACTCGGAACGTTGGTAGAGCTGCTGGGGCTGCCGGCAGGATGGGATATATGCCTGGGGCTGTTCACTGGCTACTGCATGATCCAGGGTGGGGAAAGATGGAATCTTGGTGACACCAACTGGAGCCAGCCATGCCTGAAGGTTACCGCTGTACTTCTTGGTTCAAACTGCGTCTCTGCCACTGGCAGCTTGTGTGATGAACAACCATTTTCCCATGCCCACTTGCCCCACTTAGCCCTCACTTAAAGCAGTCCATTTCTGGTCTCCCTTGACAATTCTATTTTCTCTTCAAGATTCAGTTCAAGTGTTACTTCTTCAGTGACCCTTCTCGATGCCTTCCCTAACCAGAAGGTAGACCGTCCTGTGCTCATCTGTGTAAGTTTAATGCAGATCAGATTTGTGTGTAATTGTCAAAGTACTTACTAGTCTATGGCAGACACTACTTGTTGCTAAGTCATACCCATTCTCCCATTTTTTTTTTTTTTTTGGAGATGGCGTCTCATGCTGTCACCCTGGAGAGAGTGCGGTGGCATCACAGCTCACAGCAACCTCCAATTCCTGGGCTCAAGTGAGTCTCTTGCCTCCACCTCCCAAGTGGGACTACAGGTGCCTGCCACAACGCCTGGCCATGTTTTTTTTTTTTTTTTGGTTGCAGCCGTCATTGTTGTTTGGCAGGCCGGGGCTGGATTTGAACCTGCCAGCTCAGGTGTATGTGGCTGGCGCCTTAGCCCGTTGAGCCACAGGAGCCGAGCCTCTCCCATTTATTCTTAAACAGAGTCCCTATCTTATTTGGAGAGGCAATATTCGTGGCTTAGATACTCGCCCCGCATGATCCTTTGCAGACGGGGTGGATTTGCCACACAGTTGTAGCCTGAACACAGAAATGTCTGCTAGCGATTTCTGGGAAGGGTTCTGTTCTGATTCAGGCAGCTTCCCTCCCCTTTGTTCCTTCCCGTCCTTCCTTCCTGGCAGCACATATGCTGCTGGAGGCAGAGCTGCTACCTGGCTGCCTCCAGTGACAAGCTTGTGGAGGAAAGTCACATGTAAGTGGTAGTGGAGTACAGAGACGTTTGGAGCCAGACCTGGCTCTGAGTCACCTACCTCTGCAGCTAACATTTGGGAAGAAAATAAATCTATTTAGTTAAGCCGCTGCAAATGTGTCTTTTATCTGGGCGTAGTTCCATACCTTACTGAGAGAACTGGACCCTAACCAACCATCTTGCTCAACCAGAGACTCCTGAAGGACAGAGCCTAGGCCTGTGCCCCTGAACTCCAAACACACCTGACGCTTAGCACACAGTAAAGCTTCACTCTTACACTAAAAATGGGATTCAGGCCTCAGATCCGTTCTGATCCTGTGATTTTATGGTTTTATTCTGTAAACCACCAAGTGCGCCTCTCCCAGCCATTCTCTTGCGAGTTACGCTGAGGGGATGTCGGACAGAGAAGGAGAGTGGTCTGCACATCTCTGTAGTGTGGGTCGCTGCTCGACAAACTTTTATTCATGTTTTTTTTTGCTCGAGAAACATTTATTCATGTTTCTTCTTGTTTCTATTTCATACATGGAGCCGTAAAAACTGTCCAACATGAGGTCAAAATTTCTGGTTCCTTTGAACATGGCTTTACTCACAAAACAGTTAAAACAAAACTTCTGGCTTAGGAATTCAATATATTAACAGTTGCCAGTATCAGTCATCAAACTGGCTCCCAGGGAGGCTGCCCAGGGCCTCAGGTAAAAATCTCCTTCAGCCTAGATAAAAATGCATTTCCTCAGGCCCTGATTTGTGCTCCAGGGGACCGATCATGCTGATGGGGACGATTATTGTAATGAGCAGTAATTACTGTTGGCTGAACAAGAATTTTGAAGTCAAAACAAAACAGCTATTATTGTAGCAGGGAAGAGAACTTTATTCTATAAGATATGTGCTAGTTAATGCCCATTAGCAGTACAGAAAAATTACCATGTATATTTCTCATTCATAAGTGGTGTGAAAAAATTCAAAATGGGCATCTCCTAATTAGCTTCTGAAAGCAGAAGTGATGTTGTCAACCAGAAGGAGGCAAAATTGGTTTTATCATATTTAATATAAAAATTTAACAGAAAAATAGTTATTTCTTAAATTAACCATGGAAACCCTTCTGTACTGTGAGAGGTAAGGATCAGGTCACGGACACTGAAAGGGTAAACACTGTCACAAAAGAAGAAAAAAGTCCCCTCGGCTGGTTTTTCTTGCAAAGACTAAGGAACATAGAACACCGCAAATTCTCTGCACCATGGGACTTGGTCAGAGGAGCTGAATGTTAGCACTGGAGCTGTAATAAAAGAGTGATTTTACTCACTATATTGCAAAACTCTCCCAGGGCCATTTGTGAAAGCTGGTGACGCCTGTGCTTCAGGGCCGGGGAGGGTCCCCACACTGCCTCGGGGTTCCCCTTGCCCAGAGGCTTTTCCTGATCAGTCATCCCTGGAGGCTATCTTTGAGAGGAGCTTCACTTACTTTTGGAACGTCAACTATAATCACTTCATTTCAGTGCCATGAAGAAAAGAAGGCAGAGTGATGTAATCAGAATGGATGGTTTGATGGTGACTACTTTGGACCGCCTGGTCAGGGAGAGGAAGTGACTCTGGGGCCAAGATAAGAAGGCCCAGGGAGCAAGAATTTATTCAGCACAAGCAGAAGTAAAGGGATTGAGATATTTCTGTTGCACAGAGGGACTTGGGGACAGACGGGGCAAAAGTGGGAGTGGGAGGAGGAGTGGTCTGAGATGAGGTTTGAGGAGCAGCCGGGCCTGGAGGAAAGTGTGAACTTATCCTGCTTTTCTTCTGGGGATGACCTGATCCCACCCGGTTTCACATGGCCGCCCGGGATACTGGAGGAAGATGCATCTCATGAGATGAGGGTGGATGAAAGGAGACTGTCCAGAGGGACACTGGAGAGGTGGGTGGAGTGGGGATACTTTTTGGAAGGACAGCCAGGTTTTGATGGATGACACACAGGGTGTGAGAGAGAAGCAAAGCTGAACTCAGGGAATAAGGCTGCCTGAGTGAAGCAGGAGGACGAGGGAAGGGCCGGGTTGTTTCTTGGGGGCGGAAAACAGATTGTGGACGAGTTAAGCCGGAGATTCCTTTTAGATATCAAGGGAAAGATATTTGGAAGACAGACGAGGCTCACCTTGATAATTGTGTTTTCACTGGGGAAGTGGGGAAGTGACTAAAGACAACTCTTTTAAAGAAGTTCAAAGTGACGGGAAGCAGAGACATGGTGTGATAGCTAAGGTGGCAGTGCAGTTACGGACAATTTGTTTTAAGATGGAAGATAGTGAAACACATTTGTTTGTAAACTGCTAGGAATAAATTAGTAATACGTCCCAATGAAGGGAGGAATGAAGTCCCTCAAAAGATAAGAGCAGACACACAGAACCGAGTTGGGGGCCAAGCTTTGATAGAAGTAGGGACACTTTATCCACAGCAAGTGGGGAGGTGGCAAAAGAAGGGGTGACGGATGGGGTGGCTTTGCAGATTTAGAATTAGGAAGATGAGGAGTCTCCTCTGATTTCTGTATTTTTCCAATGAATGATGAAGCCAGATCATTGAGAGAGGTTGGGGGGGGTTCTGGATTTGGGGGAGAAGAGAAAGCGGGGACGAGACATCTGAAAGTGTGGAGGACTTCTGAGCAGCAGTCTGTGTCCAGCTGAGCTTCGTGGCCATGGATTTGACACTGAAAGTTGGTGTGGTTGGCCATGTGCTTCTCCCAGGAACTAGGAGACCTGGCCCAGGCCCAGAGAGGCTGGGTGTTGAGTGTAACAGTGTTGGGGCTTTCCAGAGGGGTGTGAGAGTGGGGAGGGATCCAGCTTCTGTGCACGATTATAATTACAGCCCACAGGGATCTGGACACCAGGAAATGAGGGAGTTAAGAATGTTGAAAAGTTGGATTTCTGGCAGGCCTGTAACTCTGGGCCGGTCATGGTGCCCCACGCAAGAGCAAACTGGCCCCCGAACCATTGTCTGGCCTCTACCCATAGGCTTCTGGCATTGAAGTGGGTCGTAAAATGGAAACAACAACAACAACAAGAATGTTGAAAAAACAATAAGGCTGATGGGGGGATAAAAACAAAAAACCCAAGAATGCTGAAAAAGGAATAAGGCCAATGGATCAAAGATGTCCGTGAGGTTGGACTCACTGGGAAGAAGGCACTTGAACAAGCAAGCGGGAATCCTCTGGGGAGCTGTTAACATGAGGGATGTTCATGCCTCATCCTCCAAGATCCTGGTGAAGTTGGTTTGGATCAGAACGTCAGTGCTGATGTAGTAAAGAGCTTTGCAGGTTCATGTAGTACAGACACAGCCACGGTTAAGATCCACCATGGAACAAGAAGATGGACTGTCAGTGCACGCTGGAGCACCAGTGGTTAGTGGCTAGCTGAGAGGCGTGGGGCCACTGACTGCTCTCTTGGGTGGCTGGTGGCCTGCAGTGACTTGAAAATGAATGGGAATTTCCCCCCATTCATTATCCAGTGTCTGCAAGGGTAAATTTGATCTGACAACAGCAAATGTCAACTGAGATGGAAATCCTAGGCCATTAACACCAACACATTTCCATTGTCACAAACGTTCCTCCAGTGGCTCTCTAGGCTTGCTGGGGTGTGGTGGCCTTGGAGAGGGAGGATGATCCCCCCAGCATGGCTGGGTTCTGCCAGGGTCCTCTCAAGGCATCTGGTCACAGGTGTTCTGATGCTATTCACGGGTCCTTCTCCCCTCTTCATTACAGAGAAATAAATGATACCTTGGTGTATATGGACCCACAGTGTCAAAAGAAAACAGCAAAGCAATTCCAAGTGCAAATTCCCTACTAATCTCTTCTATTTTGTAGCTTCAGAACATAATGAGGTGTCCCTTATGGCCTAATGAGATAAAAATAATTTTCTTCATATCAACCAACAAAAATACTGAGTCAGAACAATTTCAGAACAAAGTCCTAAAAATAACAGAGTGCCTTTGTGATACACAACTAGTTCCTGGTCTTGCTGAATTCTGCAGCAGGAATTTCCAGGCTGACCCCTGAGGTGAGCAGAAGGCTGGTTTGTCAGGAGGCTGCAGGTGGATGGGCCTTTCTGCTCTGGTTCCCTCAGTTAGGGAGATGAGCGAGAACGAGACGAGCTCATAGGCTAGTCCACCCTGGGCCTCTTACCTGCGTGACTGCAACATAAACAAGTGGCAGAAAACAGATGTGAAACCAAAGAGTAATAAAGGAAAAATGTCACGTAGTGTCCAGCCATGGCCAGGTCTCAAATTTCCGAGCACCAAGTGAGGGCAAATGTAGCTAGAGAATTTACAGTTTTTTGAGCAGGGCCTTACCAGTTTACCACCATCACTGTGCCAGCTGGGGGAGAACAGCCCCTCCAGGAAAAAAAAATAGACACTTTAAAGGAAAATAAGACTTTTGGATGGTGCCTGTGGTTCAAGGAGTAGGGTGCTGGCCCCATACACTGGAGGTGGCAGGTTCAAACCTGGCCCTGGCCTGCAAAAAAAAAAAAAAAAGAAAAGTAAAAGAAAAGAAAAGAAGACTTTTAAAATGTTAAAGGATGCTTTTTATTGGTTTTTATCTAGAATGGAATTTATCAAAAAGAGATGAAAATGATCAAATAATGTCCCAAAGGGTAAATTTGAACGTAACTGCAGTAAATATTCCCGGGGACAATAATCCCAACTGTTAACACGAGTACATTTCTATTGTTACAAACATTTGGTTTAACTTAATCCCCAGAATATATTACAGCCAAAAGGAATCTCACTGACAAGAGCTAATGCTTTGGTTACTCTTGAAACTATCCCTTTTGACTGGGTAGTGTTCGTCACGGAAAAGACTATTTTTATTACCACTGTCATCAAACTCAGTGAAGTTGGGAGATATCTGCTTGTAGCTGCTGCAGCTCACTCCTCCTCTGGTCAGAGTCCACATGTGTGAACAAGGGAGCAAACATTCGGGTGATGCCACGTCTCCCCCGATGGCAGTGTGGCTGAGATTGGATCCGATGAGAGTGTTTGGCTGGGATTCTAGTCCAGATTCTTTTGACTGAAGACAACAGGCAAGAAAGCAAAAACAGAATGTACAGTGAATTCACTTTAAACAGCTTTCATATGAACAGCTTTACTTGGAAGTGCTGGAGGTCGGAGGGCTAGGTAGGGATTCTCCTCTCCTTCCCTCCAGCCTCTCGGACACTCCCCAGCCTCAGATTTGAAGCATCTATGTTTGTCTCAGAACTGCAAAGGAAACACAAATTAGAAAGCATCACCAAATTTCTTTAAATTGAGTACTTACATGAAATACGGCAGAAAGACTTTTGGCCAATAAGAGATTGAGGACCGGTGAGTTGCGTCCCAGGTGAGTCACGGTATAACTTGCCTAGATCATCTCCTCTCTGAGCCTCTGTTCCCTAGTCAGAGAGACGAGAGAGGTCTTCCGGATCCGTGGTTTGCAAACAGGGCTGCTCCAGACTCTTCAGGGAAGAAGAAGAGGGAGGATTTTACCAAAGTACATTGTTTTAGGTATTAGAGTGTTCTTTGAAGAAAGATTTTTGTCATCAAAAATTCCACAAACTATGTCAGATTAGATGCTCTTTAAAGTCTCTTTAAGAGTGAATACTTTGGGCGGCTCCTGTGGCTCAGGGAGTAGGGCGCCGGCCCCATATGCTGAAGGTGGTGGGTTCAAACCCAGTCTCGGCTGAACTGCAAAACAAAAAAATAGCCGGGCATTGTGGCTGGGGCTTGTAGTCCCAGCTACTCCGGAGGCTGAGGCAAGAGAATCGCCTAAGCCCAGGAGTTGGAGGTTGCTGTGAGCTGTGTGAAGCCACGGCACTCTACTGAGGGCAATAAAGTGAAACTCTGTCTCTATAAAAAAAAAAGAGTGAATACTTTGAATTCACAACAGTGGTTTCAAAACGTTTTGATCAGGCACCCTAACCAGCAAAAACATTTTTGCCATGCATAGCCAAAATAGATATTTATAAATTAAATATGTAATTACTGTAAAATGTATTATATCTCTTATAAAACATTTCCCCCCCAATAGAAATTTCAAAAGGGAAAAAGTAGGAAACTCTTAAGGTAAATCATAAATGTTATATTTCAAACCTTTAATTATCAAAATTACTATGCTGATTATTAACATTATTATTTTATTTATTTATTTTTTAAGAGACAGAGTCTTACTTTGTTGCACTCGGTAGAATGCCGTGGCGTCACAGCTCACAGCAACCTCCAGCTCCTGAGCCCAGGCGATTCTCCTGCCTCAGCCTCCTGAGTAGCTGGGACTACAGGCATCCACCACAACACCTGGTTATTTTTTTTTGTTGTAGTTTGGCCGGGGCTGAGTTTGAACCTGCCACCCTTGGTATATGGGGCCAGTGCCCTACTCACTGAGCCATAAGCGCTGCCTAACATTATTTTTTTTTGAGTATCACTATGTCGGCCTTGGTAGACATCACAGCTCACAGCAACCTCAAACTCTTGGGCTTAAGTGATTCTTTTGCCTCAGCCTCCCAAGTACCAAGTACCTCATCTGCCAAAATGCATGGCTATTTTTCTGTTGCAGTTGCCACTGTTGCTTAGCTGGGCTGGGCTGGGTTCAAACTGGCCAGCTCCCATGTATGTGGTCAGCGCCGTAACCTCTGTGCTGTGGGTGCTGAGCCACTTAACATTATTAATATTAACTTTTAGTGGGCCAGGCACAGTGGCTCACACCTGCAACCCTAGCACTCTGGGAGGCTGAGGTGGGAGGATGGCTTGATGATAGGATTTGAGAACAGGCTGAACAAGAGTGAGACCTCCATCTCTACTAAAAATAGAAAAATTAGTTGGCATGGTGGCAGGTGCCTATAGTCCAGCAATTTGGGAGATTAAGGCAAGAGGATCATTGGAGCCCAAGTTTGAGGTTGCTGTGAGCTATGATGCCATGGCATTCTACCCAGGGCAACAAAGTGAGGCTCTGTCTCAAAAAATAAATAAATAAAAATAAAACAAAGCAGCTTTTAGTGCAAGTGATACTATTTGGCTAGGTCATCTGATTAGCTGGTCATTGTTTTTAAGCTAACATCACTGAACCTGTTAATTTCCTGCTACCACCGGATGGTATTAAAAGCATCTCCAACATTAATGGTACCTCCTTTCTGTCAGGACCTGCAAACAAAACTAAACAGCTTATGCTTCTAGGATTTTCAGAGTGATTCACAGAATCACACAGTATTAGAAGATGGTAAATTCAGTGTTCTTAATTTCAGGCAAATAATCCACTTTGGTTGTTTTAACCAGAAAGGATTTACTAAAAGATATTAGGCAGTCTACAGATCCCGGGGAGGACTAGACAGCCAGGCCTGGATGGTTCACACGGCGCCTAGGAGAAAGCCCTCCCACAGCCCAGGCCTGGCCCAACAAGACACGGGACTGTCCCTGCTCACATCTCGACATGAACTATGCTCGGGGCTGGGTGCCAGCAGCTCTGCCACAGTTGGTGCAGGAGCTCCCGATGCCTCTGGGCTCCGGGGTTCTTAGTGCCCCTGCCTCACATTGCTTATTCTGCCTCCGTAGCTGTGCAGGTGTGTCTGCTGTTAGACAATCTGGCGAGGCTCACTGCCATGAAAAGGGTGGCCTAGCCACATGGCAGGCATTTGTGTGCATTTGTGTGCTTTTTGCTAACACGTTCTGGTAAGGAGAAGGGTTGCACTGGTAAGATGGCTGGAGGTGAAGACAAAGCTATCCCCCTTCAAGGAGGGGTGAGTGCAATTTGCCAAGTCCAAGAAGGCAAAGCTTGGCTGGCAGCCTGGACTGGGACAGTCTTTGAGGGTCATGAACAGAGGATGGAGTCGGCACCAGGGCAGCGGCTGAGCTCGGTTTTAGTGAACTGCTTTCCCGCTGGAGGGTAAGTCCAAGTGTCAGATTCCACATGAGGGTGCAGAGACAAGGTCCAGCCACAGTGAAAGGGGGTGGCCATGATGACTTGGAGGCCACGGTTCTTAGCCAACTTGGCTGGGTCCAGGTGTGGGCCAGGGCAGAGGGTAAGACCCTTAGAACAACACGTGCGAAAGCTGACGTTCACTGGGAGTGCACCTTCGTTCTAGACAGGGGAGCAGCATCTACTCAGCCCTGTACCACTGGGGGAAAGGCGCTCCCTTACCCCACTCGCCCAGCCTCTACACGGTTCAGAGTCCACCAGGCTCTTGCTGCTCCTACCTGAAAAGCCACATGAAAGCGCCTTCCCCTATTTACAGCTGCACGGCACGCTGCCCCGGTGCGGCAGTGCAAAGCAATAATCGTTCTGTATTGTGCGTGGAATGTGTGGCTTGTCTTTGCTCACAATATCGGGGACCTCAGCTGGGAAGATTCAAATTCCTGGAGGTTAGTCAAGTAGGAGGGAATCGCATTCATCTGGGGGCTCTCTGCTCATCTGCCCCTTCCTGTGCTGGGATAGATCAAAGGCTGGGTTCAGCTGGGACTGCTGGTCAGCGCACCCATGAGGACTGGGTTTCTCGCAGCATAGCTGCTGGGCTCCGAGTAGTGCACCCACGAGGGAACCTTCAGGGAGCAAATGTCCCAAAAAACCCAGGCTGGCTCGCTTTTCGGCTATGACCATGGAGGGTGTTGAAGAGAAGAAAAGGAAGTTCCTGTTGTGCCAGAAACCCTTAAGAATTTCGTAGAGCTGAAGATCAAGTGTCTGAGAAAGAAGTGTGCCCAAAAGATGCTTCGAAAGGCAAGGAGGAAGCTTATCCATGAAAAAGCTAAGCATTATCATAAAGAATACAGGCAGATGTATTCAGATGGCTAGGATGGCAAGAAAAGCTGGCAACTTCTATGTACCTGCAGAACCCAAATTGGCCTTTGTCATCAGGATCAGAGGTGTCAGTGGTGTGAGTCCAAAGGTCCGAAAGGTGTTGCAGCTTCTTCGCCTTCGCCAGATCTTCAACGGAACTTTTGTTAAGCTCAACAAGGCTTCCATTAACATGCTGAGGATTGTAGAACCGTATATTGCAGGGGGGCACCCAAATCTGAAGTCAGTGAATGAGCTAATCTACAAGTGTGGTTATGGCAAAATCAATAAGAAACGAATTGCATTGACTGACAACAGTTTGATTGCTCGATCTCTTGGTAAATACGACATTATCTGTGTGGAGGATCTGATTCATGAGATCTATACTGTTGGAAAAGGCTTCAAAGAAGCAAATAACTTCTTGTGGCCCTTCAAGTTATCATCGCCACAGGAATGAAGAAAAAGACAACCCACTTTGTAGAAGGTGGAGATGCTGGTAACAGGGAAGACCAAATCAATAGGCTTATTAGAAGAATGAACTAAGGTGTCTGCCCTGATTGTTTTTGTAA
>CAUYON010043661.1:0-35242 GCA_963573935.1 Arctocebus calabarensis | reverse complement strand
GCTTCATAGTAGGGCTGAGTACATTGGATACTTTTCTTTCCATTCTTGAGATACTTTGCTAAGAAGAATATGTTCCAGCTCCATCCATGTAAACATGAAAGAGATAAAGTCTCCATCTTTCTTTAAGGCTGCATAGTATTCCATGGTATACATGTACCACGATTTATTAATCCATTTGTAGGACGATGGGGACTTGGGCTTCATCCATGACTTAGCAATTATGAATTGGGCTGCAATGAACATTCTGGTACAGATGTCTTTGTTATAATGTGATTTTTGGTCTTCAGGGTATATACCAAGTAAAGGAATTATATGATTGAATGGCAGGTCAATTTTTTGATCTCTAAGTATTCTCCAAACATCCTTCCAAAAGGAACATATGAGTGTGCATTCCCACCAGCAGAAGTGTTCCCTTTTTCCACATCCACACCAACATCTCTGGTTTTGGGATTTTGTTATGTGGGCTAATCTTACTGGAGTTAGGTGATATCTCAAAGTAGTTTTGATTTGAATTTCTCTGATGATTAAGGATGCTGAGCATTTTTTCATGTGTCTGTAGGCCGTGTGCCTGTCTTCTTTAGAGAAGTTTCTCTTCAAGTCCTTTGCCCACCCTGAGAGGGGATCACTTGTTCTTTTCTTACTAATACTTTTCAGTTCTCTGTGGATTCTGGTTATTAAATCTTTGTTGGAAGTATAACCTGCAAATATTTTCTCCCATTCTGAGGATAGTCTGCTTGCTATACTTACTATGTTCTTGGCTGTGCAGAAGCTTTTTAGTTTGATCAGGTCCCAGTACTGTATTTTTAATACTGCTTCAGTTGCCTGGGGAGTCCTCCTCATAAAATATTCACCCAAGCTGATTCCTTCAAGAGTTTTCCCTGCACTTTCTTGTAGAATTTTTATAGTTTCATGTCTTACGTTTAAGTCTTTAATCCAGTGAGAGTCTTTCTTAGTTAATGGTGAAAGATGTGGGCCCAGTTTCAGTCTTCTACAGGTCGCTAGCCAGTTCACCCAGCACCAGTTGTTAAATAGGGAGTCTTTTCTCCAGTGAATGTTTTTAATTGGCTTGTCAAAGATCAAATAGTGGCAAGTAGCTGGATTCATCTCTTGGTTCTCTATTCTGTTCCAAACATCTACCTCTCTGTTTTTATGCCAGTACCCTGCTGTTTTGATCACTATCTATTTATAGTCGATAGTGGTAGCATGATTCCTCCTGCTTTGTTTTTATTTCTGAGTAAGGTCTTCACAATTTGAGGTTTTCTCTGATTCCATATAAAATGAAATATTATTTTTTCAAGATCTTTAAAATATGACACTGAGCTTTAATAGAAATTGCATTAAAAATATATATTGCTGGCTTGGCGCCTGTGGCTCAACCATATATACCTGAGCTGGTGGGTTTGAATCCAGCCTGGGCCCACCAAGTAACAATGGTGGCTGCAACCAAAAAAAAAAAAAAAGGCCAGGCATTGTAATCCCAGCTGCTTGGGAGGTGGAGGCAGGAGACTTGCCTGAGCCCCGGAACTGGAAGTTGCTGTGAGCTGTGACGCCATGGCTCTCTACCCAGGGTGACAGATTGAAGCTCTGTCTCAAAAAAAAAAAAAATTATATATATATATATATGTATTGCTTTGGGTTGTATAAATATTTTAACAATGTTGATTCTTCCCGGCCATGAGCTTGATATGTTTTTCCATGTGTTAACATTTTCAGCTATTTCTTTTCTTAAAGTTTCATAGTTCTCTTTATAGAGATCTTCCACATCCTTTGTTAGGTAAACTCCCAAATATTTCATCTTCTTTGGCACTACTGTGAAAGGTATAGAGTCCTTGACTGATTTTTCAACTTGGCTATTGTTGGCATATATAAAGGCTACAGATTTATGGGTGTTGATTTTGTAGCCTGAGACATTGCTGTATTCCTTGATCACTTCTAAAAGTTTTGTAGGTGAATTCCTGGTGTTTTGCAGAATAACAATCTTATCATCTGTGAAGAGTGAAAGTTTAATCTCTTCTGACCCTATGTGGATACACTTGATCACCTTTTCTTCCCTAATTGCAATGGCTAAAACTTCCATTACAATGTTAAAGAGCAGTGGAGATAATGGGCAATCTTGCCTGGTTCCTGATCCAAGTGGTAATGATTTCAATTTAACTTCATTCAATACAATATTGGCTGTGGGTTTGCTGTAGGTGGCCTCTATCGGTTTAAGAAATGTCCCTTCTATACCAATTTCTTTGTGTTCTGATCATGAAGGGATGCTGGATATTGTCAAAAGCTTTTTCTGCATCAATTGAGAGAATCATATGTTCTTTATTTTTTAATTAGTTTATGTGCTGAATTACATTTATAGATTTGCGTATATTGAACCAACCTTGAGACCCTGGGATAAGGCCCACTTGGTCATGGTGTATAATTTGTTTGATGTGTTGTTGGATTCTGTTTGTTAGTATCTTGTTAGCATCAATATTCATTCGTGATATTGGTCTATAATTTTCTTGTTGGGTCTTTCCTTGGTTTAGGGATCAAGGTGATGTTTGCTTCATAGAATGTGTTGGGTAGTATTCCTTCTTTTTCTATATTTTGGAAGAGGTTTAGTAATATAGGTACTAGATCCTCTTTAAAAGTTTGGTAGAATTCTGACATGAAGCCATCTGGTCCAGGGCTTTTCTTTTTAGGAAGATTTTGTATAGTTGATGCTATTTCAGAACTTGATATAGGCCTGTTCAACATTTCCACTTTGTTCTGGCTAAGTCTTGGTAGGTGGCATGCTTCCAAGTATTGATCAATTTCCTTCAGATTTTTATATGTCTGAGAGTAAATTTTCTTGCAATATTCATTAAGGATTTTTTGAATTTCTGAGGGGTCTGTTGTTCTGATTTCTGAACCATTTCTGGTTGATGAAATTAGAGATCTTACTCTTTTTTTCCTGGTTAGATTAGCCAAAGGTTTATCTACTTTATTGACCTTTTCAAAAAAACAACTTTTTGATGCATTGATCTGTTGTATAATTCTTTCATTTTCAATTTCATTTAATTCTGCTCTAATTTTGGATATTTCTTTTCTTCTGCTCAGTTTCGGGTTAGAATGTTCTTCCTTCTCCAGTTGCTTAAGACTTCACATTAAGTTGTTAATTTCTTCTCTTTCAGTTTTCTTGAGGAAGGCTTGCAGTGCTATAATCTTCCCTCTTAGGACTGCCTTTGCAGTATTTCAGAGGTTCTGATAATTCGTGTCTTCATTGTCATTTTGTTCCATAAATTTGGTAATTTCCTTCTTAATCTTGTCAATGACCCATCTATCCTTCAGCATAATGTTATTTAGCTTCCATGTTTTTGTATGAGTATGTATATCCCTGCTGTTATTAAGTTCAACTTTTATTCCATGGTGGTCTCAGAAGATGTAAGGAATAATTTCTATTCTTTTAAATTTGCTGAAGTTGGACTTGTGACCTAGGATGTGATCAATTTTGGAGTATATTCCGTGGGGTGATGAGAAGAATGTGTATTCAGTTTTGTTGGGATGAAATGTTCTGTAGATGTCTGTTAAATCCAAATAGTTAAGTTCAAATCTAAAATTTCTTTGCTTAGCTTTTTTTGGAGGATCTGTCCAGCACTGCGAAAGGGGTGTTAAAATCTCCGACTACTATGGAGCTGAAGGTAATCAAGTTGCTCATGTCTGTTAGCATTTCTCTAATAAATTGAGGTGCATTCTGGTTGGGTGCATAAATATTAATAATTGAAATCTCATCATATTGAGTAGTACCTTTAACAAATATGAAGTGTCCATCCCTATCCTTCCTTATTTTGGTTGGTTTAAGGCCTATTGTATCTGCGAATAGGATTGCTACACCTGCTTTTTTCTGCTTTCCATTTGCCTGGAATATAGACAACGATTCCTTCACCTTGAGTCTATATTTATCTTTTAAGGTAAGATGAGTTTCTTGTGTGCAGCAGATATCTGGCCTGCGTTTTTGTATCCAGTCAGCCAACCTATGCCTCTTTAGAGGATAATTTAAGCCATTCACATTTATGGAAAATAAGGATAAATCTTTAGAAAGTCCATTGGAGATTTTTAATCCTTTCATAACTGTGGAAGTTGGAATTTGATAAAAAGTTTCTGGGTGAGTTTACTTTTGTGAAGGATTATGCTGGTCATTACGGAGAATAGGTCTAAGTATATCCTGGAGAGCTGGTTTAGTTATGGCAAATTTCTTCAACATGTGGATGTCATTAAAGTATTTAATTTCTCCACCATAAATGAATCTCAGTTTAGCTGGGTACAGGATCCTGGGTTGAAAGTTATTGTGTTTTAGGCAATTGAAAGTTGATGACCATTCTCTTCTAGCTTGAAAGGTTTGATCAGAGAGTTCTGCAGTTATTCTAATATTTTTCCTCTTGTAGGTAATGGATTTCTAATGTCTGGCTGCTTTCAGAATTTTCTCCTTCATATTAACTTTAGTGAAGTTAATTATAATGTGCCTGGGGGATGACTTATTCGAGTTGAGTCATGCTAGGGTTCTGAAACTGTCTGCTATCTGAATTTCAGAATCTCTTGGCATGTCTGGAAAGTTCACTTTCATAATCTCATAAAGGAGAGACTCTGTGCCTTGTGACGCCACTTCATCATTTTCAGGTATCCTATAAGGCAAATATTGGTTTTCTTTGAGTTATCCCAGAGCTGTCTGAAGGAATGATCCATTTTTGCCTTCCATTTCTCTTCCTCTTTGGAAGTTTTGGAGCATTCGAAAGTTTTGTCTTCCATGTCAGAAATCCTCTCTTCTGCTTGCTCCATGCTGTTGCTGAGGGATTCTACTGTGTTTCTCAGATCTTTGAGGGCTGCAACTTCTTGTCTCAATGTCAAAATCTTTGGTCATTTTGTCTTTGAATTCGCTGATTTTTTTGAGACATCTTTTGGATTACTGCTTGAAATTCTAGTTGCATCTTTTCCTCCATTCTGTTGCTCTTATTTGCTATCCAGATTCTGAATTTGATTTCCGACATTTCAGCCATTTGTTTATGTATGGGATTTTGAGTGGTGTCTGCCTTATCATTCTTTGGGGGATTTGATCTGCTCTAGTCCATTGATTCTGCCCCATGATTATTTTTCACCATTTTCTCTGGCCGTCCTCAGAGTTGGGGAGGCGTCTCTCCAAGATTGGACCCTGGTGGGATCACTCTATTGTTGGTAGATATTTGTAGGAAGTGACCTAGTGTAGCTCCTCTGGGGCTGCCCCAGCCAGGGAGTTGTGGCTGTGGGAGCAGCCATGGAGTGGAGTGTATCACACACAGATCCAGCAGCAGGGCTGGGGATGGTGCCCATGGTTCTGGCAATGCCTAGCTCCCAGTGGCTTTAGCAACAAGAGTGGATGGCTCCAGCAGTCTCTGGTAGGGTGGAGGGCTCTGCAGAGAGGTAGGGAAGGCCTCAGAGGGAGAGCATGGGGTCACGTGACTTTCTGAGTCCCTGGCCAATGGACGGGCTGGTAAGGAAGCAGGGAGGGCACTGGAGGGAGGATGCAGTTTGTGCAGCTACCAGAGACCCGGGCTGGGGTGGCACCGGCCAAGGCAGGCTTGGAAGTCTTGGTGGTGTGGCCTGTGGCAGAGTCCTGTGTGTTTGCAGGAGTCCTTGGAGTGGGGCAGGCCCGGGTGCTGAGGCATCATGGCCCACAGCGGGGTTGCTCACTCCAGCCAGAGACCCTAGCGGGGGGTAGGGGGGCTGAGGCAGTGCAGTCCCCAGTGGGTTTGCTCACCCCTGCCACAGTTTCTGGAGTGGGGCAGGCCTGGGTGCCAAGGTGACACAGCCTGCAGAGCGGTTGCTCACGTCCGCCATAGTGCCTAGAGTGGGGTGGGCCTGGGTGCCAAGGTGGGAAGGCCCGCTGTGGGGTCTCTCACGGCCGCCAGCATTGCTGGCAGGGGGCGGGCCTGTGTCTCAAGAAGGCATGGCCTGCAGCGGGCTCACTCACGCCCGCCAGTCTCTCAGGTGGGGTGGGCCTGGTTGTGGAGGCAGCGCACTTCACAGTGGGGTCACTTATGCCTGCTGGTGTCATGGGCAAGAGGTGGACCTGGGTCCAGAGGCAGCATGGCCCATGGCAGGGTGGCTCACGCCCACCGGCATCCCTGGAGTGGGGTGGTCCTGTGTCCTGAGGCTGTGTGGCCTGTGGTGGGGTCTCTCATGCCCTCTGGCATTCCTGGAGTGGGGCAGACCTGGGTGCTGAGCCTGAGCGGCCCACAGCAGGGTTGTACACTGGGATTCTTGGCTGTGGCTGCCTGTTGGGGAGGGAGAGGCTCTGTGCAGCCCCCAGAATCCTTGCTGGGTGAGGCGCTTGGTCTAGCAGACAGAGAGTGGAGGTGCTGCTCGAGAACCTCCTCCCACAGTCTCAGCAGGGGTTAGGCTTCTGGTTTGTCAGGTAATGGGGGAATGGCATACTGGAAGTTCAGAATGGTTGGGAAAACTTTAGTTCAAATTTTCTGCCTAGTGAGAGATTGTTCAGCATCACAGCAGGGGAGTAATCCCCACTTCCCACAGCACTCTCCCATGGGGAGGTCCACAGTTCACCATTCATCTGTAGAAAATCTGCAGGAGTGAATGCAGAGAAAAAAAGAAAGGAGACATAAAGCAAAAAAGACTGCAGTTTTCTTGGGGGAGGGGATGGATACTTTTCCTTTCAGATGAATTTTGTGCCTGAAGCTTGCTTTCTTGGAGTTGTAGCTTGCCTCAGCAGAGATGATCTGCAGCTAACACTTCTCTCTCAGCTGGGCTCCCTGTCTTCAGCTCAATTGGGCATTTTCTGGATGGTATCCTTCTCCTTGGTCTGGAGCCTCTCTCAGAAGCTGCTTCTAGTCGGCCATTTTGCCCCTCCCCTCTGGTTAAGTTTTTTAATATTCACTTCTCTGAAACCACACCATGCAATAGCAGCTAGCATGATTCTTTGTATCTAGCAGGCACTTCATAAACATCTAAATAAAAAGTGTTCTAGAGACTATTTTTCTCTGCTCCTTCCCAAAACCACATCAAAATAATGGTAAAAGAATAAAAATTTATGATCCATCAAGGACAAAAAAATTTAGAAGAGGTGGTAGCTATAGCTATGTCAATAAAATTGACAGACAAAAAGCAAATGGATAAATGCCAACTGACTTAGGAAAGCAAAGAAAGCCAAAGCAAATAAAATCAACACCTACAGAGGAAGAAGCAATAAAAAGCAAAAACATATCTATAACAGAACCCTAGAAAATGATAGGAACTGGGAGCATTAGGTACCTTTGGAGTCATTAGGCATGAGGAGTAGGCTGAAGACAGTATAAAAGATTCTCTCCTTTCCTATCATGCATCAATCCTTCTCCTACCCTGGAAGAAGACTGGACATTTACTCTCAGAAAAAACCTTACCCAAGCTGGGGATGGTGGCAGAAACCTATACACTGAACAGGAAGGTAAAGGCTTCCCTTCCTCACCCCCGCCCCCAATCCCCACAATGGTCTTTACCTATTCACTCCAACAATGCTGGCAACCAAACCTATTTGACCTCATTCCCTGAAGAAGGGAATAGAAATTGAAGACCTCAAAGCAAAAGCCCTACAGATACCAAAATTTGGGGTCCCTTGATGAAAAAGCCTCTACCTGATCATCCTACAGAGAAATGATCTTTAAGGGACAATCCTCTTCTAAAACACACAGCTTCAAATTGCCTTTTAAGTGTTTTGTACTTAAAAATAAATGGACAGACTGTAATCCCAGCACTCTGGGAGGCTGAGGCAGGGAGCTCGAGATCAGCCTGAGCTAAAGCCAAACCCCCTTCTTTAAAAATATCCAGGTGTTGTGGGAGGCACCTGTAGTCCCCACTACTTAGGAGGCTGAGGCAAGGGAGTCACTTGGGCCCAAGATTTTGAGGTTGCTTTGAGCTATGATGCCATGGCACTCTACCTACCAAAGGTGACAACGTGAGACTGTCTCAAAAAAAAAAAAAAAAAAGGAAGAAAGAAAGAAAAAAAGAAAGAACTAGAAATAAAAATATCATAGTAAAAATTATAAATTCAAGAAATAGAATGGGATAAAAGTTGAGTTGAGATCTCTTAACAGGTAAACCAAGAAGGCTAACAGATGTAAAAAGTAGAAAACAACACAATTAGAAGCTAACTTTTAAAGTCAAACATCTAAAGAATAGGACTTCCAAAAAGAAAAAAAAAACATAAATAAAAAGAGAAAAAATTATCTTAAAAAGTGCAAGAATTTTTTCTAGAACGAAGGATATGAATTCCCTGATCTAAATGGCTCATAAGGCCAGGTCCAGTGGCTCACACCTGTAATTCCAGAACTTATGAGGCCAAGGTGGGTGGATGCCTGGAGCTTAGGAGTTCAAGACCAGTCTTGAGCAAGAGTGAGACCCTGTCTCTAAAAAATATCCATGTGTTGTGGCAGGCACGTGTAGATGGCACCGAGCCAGAGAAGAATAATTTTTTAAAAAGTTTTGTTGAATTATTAAAAGTTTGAAACTAAGCTAGGCACAGTAGCTCACACCTGTAATCCAAGAACTCTGGGAGACTGAGGTGGGTGGATTGCCTGAATTCAGGAGTTCGAGATCAGCCGGAACAAGAGAGAGTCTCCATCTCTAAAAATATCTAGGCATTGTGGCAGGAGCCTGTAGTCCCAACAACTTGGGAGGCTAAGGAAAGAGAATCACTTGATCCCAAGAGTTTGAGGTTTCTGTGATCTATGATGCCATGGCACTCTACCCCAGGCAACAATGTAAGATTCTGTCTCAAAAAAAATTATACCCATGATTGCATTAATGTACACAGCTATAATTTAATTTAAAAAAAAGATGCAGAATCAAAGGCAAAAAAATTTTTATAAACTATAAGTTAAAAATAAACATTTGGGCTCAGTGCCTGTAGCACAGTGGTTACGGCACCGGCCACATACACAGAGGCTGGTAGGTTTGAACGTAGCCTGGGCCAGCTAAGCAACAATGACAACTGCAACAGGAAAATAGCCGGGCATTTTGGCAGGCACATGTAGTCCCAGCTACTTGGGAGGCTGAAGCAAGAGAATGGCTTAGACTCAAGAGTTTGAGGTTGCTGTGAGCTGTGATGGTGGCATAGTGAGACTCTGTCTCAAAAATAAATAAATAAATAAATAAAAATCTGATTAAAATATATAAATAAATAAATAATTTGAAACGACACAAATCAACCAAATAAAAAGCAAATATTTTGGAAATCCTAAATCAGTAGCTGATATTGGTGTTTGAAATTCCTTGTAGACACAGTTCTCTTTACAACCAGTTCACTAGATCACCTCCCCACTTCCATCTCATTCCCTTCTCTCTTTTTTATTTATTTATTTATTTTTTTTGTAGAGACAGAGTCTCCCTTTATTGCCCTCAGTGGAGTGCCATGACGTCACATAGCTCACAGCAACTTCCAACACCCGGGCTTAGGCGATTCTCTTGCCTCAGCCTCCCAAGTAGCTGGGACCACAGGC
Organism: Arctocebus calabarensis; assembly: GCA_963573935.1. Classification (NCBI taxonomy): domain Eukaryota; kingdom Metazoa; phylum Chordata; class Mammalia; order Primates; family Lorisidae; genus Arctocebus; species Arctocebus calabarensis. Next base: position 25,763 of record CAUYON010043661.1, on the reverse strand, counting down.
ACTCGCCATTATGCCTGGCTATTTTTCTGTTTTGTAGTTCAGCCAAGGCAGAGTTTGAACCCTCCACCTTCAGTATATGGGGCCAGTGCCCTACTCAGATCCCTAATCAGCACAACTTGACAAGGTGTCACTTTGTTGCATGGGCATGAGGGCAGTGGCGAGATTATAGTTCTCTGCAACCTTCAATTCCTTGGCTCAAGGGATCCTCCTGCATCAGCCTTCCTAATAGCTGGGACTACAGGCATACTCCACAGCACGCAGCTAATTTGTCTTACTTTTTGTAGAGACAAGTCTTGCTATGTTCTTCAGCCTGGTCCTGACCTCAAGCAATCCTCCCACCTCCACCTTCCAAAGTGCTAGGATAACAGGCATGAGCCACCCCACCCAGCCCTAATCAGCACATTCCTGGCATCTAGACCCCAAGAAATGACTCACTTGGGGAACATAACTGAGTATCGTTCTCAGAGCCATCTAGGAACTAAAAGAGTAAGACTTAGGTTTCTGCCTTTAAGTTACAAGAAATGTGTTTGAGAGACCATATGCAGGCAACGGGTAATAGTACAAATCAATCCAATTAAATGCTAAACTGTATGGTACAAACTACATGGAGTTGGGAGACATGCCAGAGCAGGGAGAATGTGGCTGGAGTAGTGAGAGGCAAAGAAGAAAGTGGTGAGGAAGAGACGGGAAGCAGAGGTTGGGCCATATCATCATTGCAGTGCTTTGTAGCTCCTATCAAGGTTTGGGAGTTTTATCCCAAGTGTAATGGAAAGCCATTTAAAGGATGTTACTAAAAGAGTGACATAAATTTAGAATTATGTCTCCATCTTGGATGGAGAGGGGTGCAAAAAGCAGAAAGGAGAATAGCTAAGAGGGTGTTTGGGCATGCATACATTATTTAATTCAGAGTTGAGGATAACAGAACTGTAGCCAACCCTTTCTAGAAGTTCGAGAAAAATGGAGATTGATACATTTAAGGAGATGTGAGGCCAGAGGGTTATCTTTTTTGTGTAATATTAGTTTGTTAAAAGGTAGTAGATACTGGACCTGTGGTTCATAAACTTTGCTACACATTGTAATCACCTGTTGAGACTTTTTAAAAATATTGTGGCATAGGATCCATCCCAAACCAGTAAATCTGCTTCTGTCCTCACCCCTCGCCCCCTAAAAGACATTGATTTTATCATCCCAGTGCCAGGAATATAATATATCCTCAATTCATGTTCGTTGTTGTAGAAAAAAATTGCTAGCAGATGATACCTCAGGAAATCACTGTATATACGTATTCTAAAGTTCATGTGATCTTCGTGTGAAAAGGATTATAGTCCAATTTCCTTACTTTGAAATGGAGAAACTGAAACCAGAGACGGGAATTAAACGGTAATGTCTCTCGCCTTGGAAGTGGAGAATCAGGATGAGAACCTAATATTGTAGCTCCCAGGTGTTTTCCTGCCCTTCAACAACTTAATTTTCAGTACCTCCCAAACCTACTCTTCCATCAAGATCCAGCCTCTAGTAATACCTCCCCCTTCCAATACTTGTTTTCCTCACTCACGAACTAACCCTGCTGTCTCTTTCATCCAACCGGTTGTCACCCCCAAACGCGCCTCTGCCCCAGATTAATCGTTCCCCTATCTTGGCCCAAACCCAGCGCCAGGAAATGGCCAGTAGAGCCCGGAGCCTCTCATTGCGCTTGCGCTACTCGAGAGAGTGACTCTGTCGCCATAGCAACCGGAGACAAACTAATCAGACTGCAGAAGTACAAAAAGGAGTAGAGTTCATTGGATAGTTCTTTTGTGTATATGCTTTCCTTACCGCTTCCCGAGCCTGATGCGTGAGTTTCAGGGTCTGGTAAGAAAGCTCCATCAGACACTGTGTTAGGACCGGTGAAGAGGGAGAAAAGCAGCCAGTTACGGAGGAACGCGGCTAGGAGAAATCTGACGCTTAACCAGCCCGCCCCTTTCAGGATTGGCTAGAGTCTAGACAGGCAGGCCAATCATTGGTCACAGTTGGATTGCCCATCATGCCAATCAATGCCAACATAAACACTTTTGACCCAGAGCATTTTGGTCACTCTAGAGACCGAGGGGAATGACTGGTGCATTGGGTGGGGTTTGCAATTGTTGGGGTTTCTTTATTTCTGTTTCTAAAATGTAATTTGGGCTGGGCGCCTATAGCTGGTTAGAGTGAGGGTAACAAGTGAGACTCTGCATAAATAAATGAATAAATAAAATGCAAATTGACCCAAGCTTATCTACTATGATATTTGCCCTTGATTGTGGCGGTCGATCAAGCCTTTGTGACCCAATGATCATATTCCCAAGACTATATTTTGACATCTTGTCTTCTCCTCTTCCCCATTAGGGTAAAAGTTTGGAAGTTCCCTCTTGCTTTTCTTTGAGATTGCTTATGCATGTTCCATATTAACTGGAAGAATCTGTTGCAAACACTTGGGATGCAAACTGTGCAACAGATTTTCCCTTCCCTCCAATTCCCTTCACATCAGACCTACCTTCATTAAATATGGCTAAACATGGACTCTACCTTTTCCTCTGCTACCCTTCTTTTTATGTTAACTAGTCTGTCTTCAATGTTTTCTCTTCAGTCTCTCTTCCTGTGAATCCTATTCCAAATCATCTCCTCATCATAACTTTGACCTTTTTCAGAAATTTTCTCTTCTTAGGATATAACAATATTTAAGTCTCTGTAATCTTAAAAAACGTTCTCCTAATTGTTGGATTGAATTACTTCTCTACCATTCACTGCAAACTTTCTGAAAGGAATAGCTATCTTCTTCCCCACTTCCTCATCTCTTGTTAATTTCTCAATACATTCTGCTCCTGCTTATTTGAAAAAGTTATTGACAGAGTCATCTTCCTAATTGGAGGATCAAATTATAGATTATTTTACCCTCTTTATCTTATTCAAACATGGCACCAGTTGAATCATTGACCCCTCTTTTATTAATAAGGACAGTTATAATTTATTAAGCATTTAGGCTGCACATGGTGGCTGTGTCCTGTAATCCCAGCACTTTGGGATGCCTAGGTGGAAGGATCATTTGAAATCAAGAGTGCATGGGACCAGCCTGGGCAACATAGGAGACTTCTCTTCTTTTTCTTTTCTTTTTTTTTTTTTCTTTGAGACAGAGTCTCAAGCTGTTGCCCTGGGTAGAGTGCCATGGCGTAATAGCTCACGGTAACCTCCAACTCTTGTGCTCAAGCAATCCTCTTGCCTCAGTTTTTCTATTTTTAGTAGGGACGGGGTCTTGCTTTTGATCAGGCTGGTTTCAAATTTGTGAGCTCAAGCAAACCACCTGCTTTGTCCTCCCAGAGTGCTAGGATTACAGGTGTGAGCCACTGTGCCTAGACAGGCAACACTGTTTCTTAAACAAAAAAATAGCTGGTTCATGCTTGTAGTCCTCGCTAGTCTGGAGGCTGAGAAGAAAGGATTACTTGAGCCCAGAGGTGGAGATTGGACTGAGGTAAGATCACACCATTGCAGGTATGATCACACCATTGCATTCCAGCCAGATCTAGTCTCTAAAAAAAAATTATATATGTATTTATTTATTAACCATCTGTAGCACCAGACAACATATTTGTGATTTAGTTGATGATCTAAACCTAATCATAACTTGGCATGGAGTAGTTATTAATGCTCTCAATTTACAGTTGTGGAAATAGTTTCAAGATCTAAATTAGATAGCTCTAAATCATGCAACAAGATGGAGTTAGGATGGAGTTAGATTTAGTTAGCCTAACTCTCCTAACTAAATCTGGTATTCTTTTCACTATACCTTGCTGCCACCCTCCCTGTTTAGTCTCACCTGTCATTCCCAGCTGGATACAGTCACCTTCCCACCTCCATTCCAACGAAAGTGGAATAACAGCAGTAGTGAACCACTCTTTTGCTTGGAAGACCACTCTCACAACATTTGCCTAATAAAAGTCAGCTCAGAAGCCATCTTCCAGGATAACTCTTTTGTTTTCTTTCTTTTTTGAAACATGCTCTGTTGCTTGGGCTAGAGTATATGGTGTCATCATAGCTCACAGCAACCTCAAACTCCTGGGGCTCAAGCAATCCTCTTCCTTTATCCTTACAGTAGCTGGGACTATAGGCACACACCATCATATTTACCCCAGGCATAGCTTAAGTGGGAAAATAAACTAGTTCCTGATTCCACAACATACTTTTCATATTGCATTTATCACATTATTTTGTTGATTTATGATTTTCAAAAAGTTAAAAACTTCACTATCTGCAGGAAATTGATGGCAGGACATACACAAAGAGAGATATTAAAATCAGGAATGTGCAAATCCCTTATATAAAATGACGTCATATTTGCATATAACCCACACACATCTTCCCCAACTTTAAACTGTTGGGTTTCAAGCAGCTGCCTGGGTCCTCAGTTCTTGGAGTTCTCTTGGTTCAAAAATAACCAGACAGGGGCAGCGTCTGTGGCTCAGTGGGTAGGGCACCACCCATGTACCGAGGGTGGCAGGTTTGGGCCCTGGTCCAGCCCCAGCCAAACTGCAATGAAAAAATAGCCAGGTGTTGTGGTGGGTGCCTGTAGTCCTAGCTACTTGGGAGGCTGAGGCAACAGAATAGCCTAAGCTCAGGAGTTGGAGGTTGCTGTGAGCTGTGTGATGCCACAGCACTCTACTGTGGGTGACAGAGTGACACTCTGTCTCTACAAAATAAATAAATAAATAACCAGACAGGTTGGTCATGGTGGCTCATGCCTGTAATCTCAGCACTCTGGGCCGCCACGGTGGATATTGCCTGAGCTGACAGGTTTGAGACTTTGTCTTTAAAAATAGCCAGGCATTGTGAAGGGTGCCTATAGTCCCCAGCTACTTGGGAGGCTGAGGAGACCAGGAGTTTGAGGTTGATGTGAGCTATGAATCCACAGCACTCTACCAAGGGTGACAAAGTGAGACTCTGTCTCCAAAAAACAAAGAAAAATAACCAGACACCCCAAAGCAAGGCAAGCATAAAACAAAGTTTATTGAGAAAGGGAAAGATAGGTTTACAGAGTAAGAAAGTTTACAAAGCAGGATACACTCACCATGGACAAAACGGGGACTGCATTGCCTGGGCAACTAGGCAGAAAGGATTATCTTCCACAGTTCGTTCTCTCTCTCTTTTTTTTTTTTTTTTTTTTAGACAGAGACTCACTTTGTCACCCTCAGTAGAGTGCCATGGCCTCATAGCTCACAGAAACCTTAAACTCTTGGGCTTAAGCGATTCTCTTGCCTCAGCCTCACAAGTAGTTGGGACTATATGTGCCCTCCACAACACCTGGCTATTTTTAGAGACAAGGTCTTGCTCTGGTTCAGGCAGGTCTCGAACCTGTCAGCTCAGGTAATATTCAGCTTGACCTCCCAGAGAGCTAGGATTACAGGAATGAGCCACTGAACCTGGCCACAGTTCTCTTTTATACCACCTGAGTCTGGTCTACCTCGTGGTTCAGAGGCCAACTTGGCACCAGAGACTCACTATGGATATGGACCTCCCAGGAGCCCCACTCTCTGAGAGCCCAAGGTGGGTAGGACTGATGTGAGCCACATGATAATTAGTCTTAAGGCTGCTCTAGGTTACCTTCAAGACTATTGTACTGTTGTTGCAGTGGTTCTCAACCTGTGGGTCTCGACCTTTCACAGGGCTTACCTAAATACATCCATCCTGCATATCAAATATTTACATTACAATTCATAACAGCAGCAAAATTACAGTTATGAAGTAGCAATGAAAATAATTTTATGGATGGGGTCACCACAACATGAGGAACTGTATTAACTGGCATTAGGAAGGTTGAGAACCACTGGGAGTCTTCTACATCATTTTGCAGTTGGCATGCTAAGTTCTTATTGGTAGATTGGTAGATTAGGAGGGAGATCCCTCCTCCCCAAGTGTGAGCAATTGCTTGGGTGAGAATTAAGGTTGATGGGCACTGAGATAGGGCCTGGAGGCTCTGCCTTGTCCTCCTTCCCAGGACAGCTTTTCTTAAATAATGACCTAACAAAATTATCTCTAGATCATTTACAATATCTAACACAAAGTAAATACTATCTAAATAGTTGTCATACTACATTTTTATTTCTATTAGTTTTTATTATTGAATTGGTTTTTATTTTTATTTTGAATTTTTTTTAATGTTCCACTGATTGAATCTTTGAATGTGCAACTTGTGGATAGGGAAGGCTGATTGTATAAGATTGCTAGGTTAGACACAAAACTGGTTAATGTATAAAAGGCAAAAAAAACATAAGCTTTGAAAAATTTCTTTCCTAAGGGATACAAATCTATTAGTTAACATATTATTTCATTAGGTCAGCGTCCTCAATTAACAATAAGTATCAAAGCTAGGCAAAGATACATTCTACCAGCTTTGACCATTTATGTTTAAGTTTTTTTTTTTTTTTTTTGAGACAGAGCCTCAAGCTGTTGCCCTGGGTAGAGTGCTGTGGCATCACAGCTCACAGCAACCTCCAACTCCTGGGCTCAAGCAATTATCCTGCCTCTGCCTCCCAAGTAGCTGGGATTATAGGTGCCCATTGTTGTTTGGGAGGCCTGGGCTGGATTCAAACCTGCCAGCTCAGGTGTATGTGGCTGGCACGTTAGCCACTTGAGTCACAGATGCTGAGCCCATTTATGTTTAATTTTTAACTAATTAAAATAAAATAAAATTTAAAAAATCAGTTCCTCAGGCCAGGTGCTGTGGCTCACGCCACTCTGGGAGGCGGAGGCAGGTGGATTGCTTGAGCTCACAGGTTCAAGATCAGCCTGAGCCAGAGCAAGACCTCCCATGTCTAAAAAATAGCCAGGCATTGTGGTGGCTTGTAGCCCCAGCTACTTGGGAGACTGAGGCAAGAGAATTGCTTGAGCCCAAGAGTTGAGGTTGCTGTGAGCTATGATGCCACTGCACTCTACTGAGGATGACAAAGTGAGACTCTCTCTCAAAATAAAAAAATAAAAATCATTTCCTCAGTCTTACTTGCCACATCTCAAACATTCAATTGTGACATGTATGTAATGGAAATGTTACCAGACGAAGAGGGTCCAGCCACCTGTCACTGTCAGTCAATATTCAGAGACAGGGATAGGCCCACCAAAATTTGTTAGAAGGCCAGGATTCTGGAGAACTGTGAGAGAAAACAAACCTTCCACCACCCTCTGTGCAGCTGCCAGCCAGAGCCCAGGCCTACAAGAGGGCATCCCCAAACATGAGGCACTGGGTGGAAAGGCGAGCCTGGCTCTCTGGGGTGCCCTGGTCTGAAATCATGGAAGCCAAGCCTTGACATGTGAAATCATCCACCAAAAAAGTGGAGAAGAAAGTAAGAGATACAGAAATGGAGGGAGAGGGAAAGACAAAGTTAAGAGTGGAGGATGGAAAGATAATTTTTAATAAGTTTAGAAATGGAGTTTTAGACAAATGTTGAAGTCACCACTCAATGGATGAAGTTTAGGTAGAGTCAGCGAAGTTTCTGGTTTTCTTTCATCTCACCAGAAGAAGGATGTGTTTAGCTGGTTAGATGGGGTATACTTTGGTCGCCCAAAGGAGCTTCTCCCCATCCCAGGTTCAGCACCAAATGAAAGTTAAGAGCCAAAGAAGAAAGATTATTCTGAGGCCTGAAACGAAAGGAAATAGGAGACCTGATTTGTGCAATTAAAATGGCTTTATTCCACCTGGGTGCAGGTGGGGTGAGATTTCCAACAGGGAGAAATCCACACGTGAGTAATGGCGAAGGGGGATTTTTAAAGGAAGGTGGGGGTCGTTACATTCCCTTTCCTGGTTTGGATGTCTGTTGTAAGGGTGGGGGTTGACCCATTTACCTTTCTTAGGTGGGACATCAGGTAGGAGAGAGTACAGGGTTGATTCTTTTAGGCAGGTCCACCCTATTTGGGCGTGGTTTGGTCCTATCAACAACAAGCATTTTTAAGAAGAGAAACAGAGACAATGAAAGTGCATCACACGGTTGAGATGCCCGTAATCCCATCACTCCAAGAGGCCAAGGTGGGAAAATCATCTGAGGTTTAAAGTTCCAGAGCAGCCTGAGCAGGAGCAAGATCACGCCTCTACTAAATGTAGAAAAATTAGCTGAGTGACATGGCATGGGCCTGTGTAGTTCCAGCTACTTGGGAGGGTGAGGTAGGAGGATTGTTGGAGCTCAGGAATTTGAGGTTGCAGTGAGCTATGATGACATCACTGTGTTCTACTCAAGGTGACAGAGCCAGACTCTGTCTCAAAAAATAACGACAACAAAGTGCACCACACATAGCTAGCATAAGTATTTCAATAAATGAGCCAGATTTGCTACACACACACACACACACACATATATATATGCATGCACATATTTGTGTACATAGCCTAGGTCCTCATATAAAATGTATATATTTTTTGAGATAGTGTCTCACTACGTCACCCTTGGTAGAGTGTTGTGGCATCACAGATCACAGCAACCTCAAACTCTTGGGCTTAAGCAATTCTCTTGCCTCAGACTCCCAAGTCACTGGGCCTACAGGCACCCACCATAATACCTGGCTACCTTTTGGTTGTAGTTGTCATGGTTGTTTGGCAGGCCTGGGCTGGGTTCAAACCCACCAACTCTGGCGTATGTGGCTGACACCCTAGCCACTGAGCTACGGGCACCAAGCCATAAAATGTATTTCTTAATGTCTTACTTTCTAAAAGTTTGAAAGTCCTAGCTGGATGTTGTGGTGGGCCCATGTAGTCCTAGCAACTGGGGAGGCTGAGATAAGAGGCTTGCTAGCGCCCAAAAGTTCGGCTGTGAGCTATGAGGCCACAGCACTCTACCCAGGGAACAGAGTGAGACTGTCTCAAAAAAAGGAACAAATCTGGAAATTACAGACATGGTAAAATAGCAGATAAGGACTTTATAATAATTATTACTGTGGTCAATAATTTAAAGGAAAACTATGAGCAAAATGAGGAGAGAGAAGAACACATCACAATAGAACCAAATGAACTTCTGAAATTAAAATTTTACTAGATGAACTTAACAGAAGACTAAACATTCCAGAAAAAGTATCAGTGAACTTGGAGATATAATAATAGAAACTACCCATGATAAAATAAATGGAGAACAAAAGACTGGAAAACAAAATGAACAGAGCCTCACTGACTGTAGGACAATATTTCTACATACATTAGTAGACTAATGTGTGTAGAACTGAATCCTAAATGGAGGAAAATGGCAAAATTTTTTAAAAATCATGAAAATTTTAGCCAGATGTGGTGGCTCACATCTGTAATCTTAGAACTCTGGGCAGCCCAAGCAGGCAAATCATCTGAGCTCAGGGATTTGAGACCAGCCTGAGCAAGAGTGAGACCTTACTCTGAAAAATAGCCCAGCATTGTGGTGTGGCAGGTGCCTGTAGTCCAGCTACTTGGGAGGATGAGGCAAGAGGATGACTTGAGCCCAAGATTTTGAGATTGCTGTGAGGTATGACACCATGGCACTCAACCAAGGGCAACAAAGTAAGACTCTATCTTTAAATAAAGAAAGAAATAAATTTTTAAAAATCATAAAATTTTTTGAAAAATGATGACTAAATTTCCAAATTTGATGAAAACTATACCCTATAGAGAAAGTGTGACAAATGTCAAGCTGGATAAAAACAAATTTAGCCAAACCAAGGCACATTATATCCAAATTGCTGAAAATTAGTGATAAAGAACAAATCTTAATCCAGTTGTTGAATGGTTAAGTTTAAATCTAAAATTTCTTTACTTAGCTTCTTTTTTGGAGGATTTATCCAACACTGCTAAAGGAGTATTAAAATCTCCAACTACTATGGAGCTGGAGGAAATCACATTACTCATGTCTATTAGAGTTTTTCTTATAAATTGAGGTGCAGTCTGGTTGGGCACATAAATATTAATAATTGAAATCTCATCATATTGAGTGGTACCTTTAACAAATATGAAATGTCTGTCTTTATCCTTCTTTACTTTGCTTGGTTTAAAGCCTATTGTATCTGCAAATAAAATTGCGACACCTGCTTTTTTCTATTTTCCATTTGCCTGGAATATAGATGACCATCCCTTCACCTTGAGTCTAAATTTATCTTTTAAGCTAAGGTAAGATTCTTGTATGCAGCAGATATTTGGCCTGAGTTTTTGTATCCAGTCAGCCAACCTGTGCCTCTTTAGAGGACAGTTTAAACCATTCACATTAATTGAAAGTAATGATAAATCTTTAGAAAGTCCAGTGGACATTTTTAGTCCTTTCATCACTGTGGAAGATGAAATTTGATACATAGTTACTGGGTGAGTTTACTTTTGTGGTGGAGGTTTGTGCTGGTCATTGTGGAGGATCGATCTGAGAATATTCTGGAGAGCTGGCTTAGTTATAGCAAATTTCTTCAGCATGTAGATGAAGTATTTAATTTCTCCATCGTAAATGAAACTCAGTTTAGCTGGATACAAGATCCTGGGTTGAACATTCTTTTGTTTTAGGAGATCGAAAGTTGATGACCATTCTCTTCTAACTTGAAAGGTTTGATCAGAGAGATCTGCAGTTATTCTAATATTCTTCCCCTTGTAGGTAATGGATTTCTTACATCTGGCTGCTTTCAGAATTTTCTCCTTCATATTAACTTTCATGAACTGAATTATGATGTGCCTAGAGGATGTCTTATTTGGGTTGGGTCGTGCTTCGGTTCTGAAACTGTCTGCTATCTGAATTTCAGAATCTCTTGGCCTGTCTAGAAAGTTCTCTTTCATAATCTCATAAAGAAGAGACGCAGTGCCTAGTGACGCCACTTCATCCTTTTCAGGTATCCCTATAAGGCAAATATTGGTTTTCTTCAAGTTGTCCCAGAGCTGTCTGAGAGAATGATCCGTTTTTGCCTTCCATTTCTCTAACTCTTTAGAAGTTTGGGAGCTTTCCAAAGCTTTGTCTTCCAGGTTAGAAATCCTTTCTTCTGCTTGCTCCATTCTGTTACTGAGGGATTCTACTGTATTTCTCAGATCTTTGAGGGCTGCAACTTCTTTTCTCAATGTGTCAAAATCTTTGGTCATTTTGTCTTTGAATTCGTTCAGTTCTTGAGACATTTTTTGGGTCATCTTTTGGATTACTGCTTGAAATTCTAATTCCATCTTTTACTCCACTGCACTGATCTTAGTTGCTATCCAGACTCTGAGTTCAACTTCTGACATCTCAGCCATTTGCCTATGCAAGGGATCTTGTGCTGTATCTACCTTGTCATTCCTTGGGGGAGTTGATCTACTCTGATTATTCATATTGCCAGAGTTTTTCTGTTGATTCTGCCTCATGATTATTTTTCACTATTGCCTATGAGCATCCTCAGAGTTGGGGAGGTGTGTCTCCCAGATCAGACCCTGGCAGAATCACTCTGTTGTTACTGGATCTTTTTGGGTAGTGACCCTGTGTCTCTAATGATTTCTCAAACCCTGCAGGTTGGAGAGCTGAAATCCTCCACAGCCTGCTTAGAAGACACTTTAAATTGCTAACTTGGGCTAAGCAGAGGCTTTCCCAGGAAAGCACTTGTGGCTGGGATCACTCAAGTGGCTATCCACTTACCCAGTGTGCCAAAACCAGTCTCACCCTATGCCCCTGAGAGCTAAGGCTGCAAGGCGTCTCAGTCCCCGCCTTTAGGCTGCTCAGTCACTAGATTACTCGCTCCTGCCCGATGCTTGTTCTGTGACCCTGAGGGTGGACCTTGCCAGGTCAGTTCTCCCACAATGGCTCCACACAGCCCACAACCAAAAACTGGTAGCTCCACCTGGCTTGGTGGCCCAGTCTGGGGCCCCAGACAATACTCAAAGACCCCTGCACTCTTGCCCAAGTTCTCCCAAGGCAGTTCAACTGAGTGCCAAGTCCAAAGGAACCCCAAACAGCTCACAGGTGAGGCCTTTCCAGTCTGCAGTCCCACTGTTGCCCCACCCACAGCTGCCGACCGAATGAACACACGCAACCACTTGCCCAGTCTCTGCCGCTTTTGCCTTCCTCAGGGTGTCCAGAAGTCTCATGCTGTCTCCCTGTGTCCCCCAAGGGAAGTTTCTGGGTAGATCCGTCCTGCCAGAGATGCCTGAAGTCCTCTCTCCCCGGTCTCACCATGCCCAGTTGCAAGGAACCTGTTACTCAGCCGTCATCTTGCTTCACCCTCCTCTGAAAGCATATTTAAACTAAAAAGTATTTTTCAGCATTGTTACCAATATAAAATTCTAGGAAATAGTTTCTACTTTAATTTATAGTGATTTTTGTAGACCTGGGTCAGAATTCTATCATATATTTTCCTTAAGGTGGTATAATAACCAGCACGATGACTAGGTTTAAAAAATTTTTTATTTTTGGCCCAAAATGGCAGTGGTGACACTGCTGAAAAACCCTGCTATAGCATTTACATTATACATCTTTAATTGACCATGGTGAATCTTCAAATAATGTGATACTCATATGTAGTGTAAGAACCTTCCAACAGTATACTTTATTTCCTCCCTCCCTCCCACACTCTGTTACAGTGGTGCTAGTGTTTACATGTGGGAATTCCTTATAGACATTGCTCAGAAAAATAATGTTTTTCCACATCCCTAGAAAAACCAATGAAGAAGTCAGAAATAAGGGGAAAGTTTTAAACTTTAATAGTTTAATTTAAAGAATTAAACTTTAACAGTCAACAGAGACCTTAGTGATTCACAGAAGGTACTATGTGAAGTCAAACGCAAGAGCAGGAGATGCTGACATGTGGAGCTGACCTTTCTGGGTCCTAGGAGAGAAGTGGTCATGACCTGACAGCAGTTTTCCTTTGTGCTACCTCGTGTTTTGTGATTCTGTCTTTTAACAGTAAGCCATGCTTGCAAATAAAACAAATATTAATATACATATGCTATATTTTATACAAATTCTGTGAGTGGTATTCCAGGAAATAAATTTTAGAAACATACAGCTTTCAAGAATAATTTTCTTGGCCAGGTGCCTGTGGCTCAACAGGCTAAGGCACCAGCCACGTACACCTGAGCTGGCGGGTTTGAATCCAGCCTGGGGCGGCTGCAACCGAAAAATGGCCATGTGTTGTGGCGGGCACCCGTAATCCCAGCTACTTGGGAGGTGGATGCAGGAGACTCTTCAGCCCAGAAATTGGAGGTTGCTGTGAGCTGTGATGCCACAGCACTCTATCCAGGGTGACAGCTTGAGGCTCTGTCTCAAAAAATTTTTTTAAAAAAAGAATAATTTTCTTTTTGTGGTATATGCCTTCCTTTGCTAAGTTCTATAGGTTCTCTGTTTAAAATAATCCTTTGGAACCAGATTTTTGCCCCAGTGTCTGAACCTTTCTATTGTGCCCCCTGATGTGACAATTCTGTTGCTTCTACTCCTGAGCAAGCAGCAGGCAGCACCTTGTAGAATCCAGCTTTGGGGGGGAAGGATATATATATATTTTATATGTTTAAATGGGTCTTGGTATGGATGTAGAATCAGGAATATATATACTTCAGATTATTGTCTTTTCTGAAGATAATTCATAATTTTCTTACTACTAAGATAGGAACCTATAAGCAAATATGAGTTTGTTTCTCTAGATTGTTAACTAAATCCCTGAAGAATGGAGAATGTCCTATTTTTTTTTTTTTTTTTTTTTTTTTGAGGCAGAGCCTCAAGCTTTCGCCCTGGGTAGAGTGTCGTGGCATTACAGCTCACAGCAACCTCCAATTCCTGGGCTCAAGCGAGTCTCCTGCCTCTGCCTCCCAAGTAGCTGGGACTGCAGGCGCCCGCCACAACGCCCGGCCATTTTTGTTTTTTTGGTTGTAGCCGTCATTGTTGTTTGGCGGGCCCAGGCTGGATTCGAACCCGCCAGCTTAGGTGTACGTGGCTGGCGCCTTAGCCCACTGAGCCACAGGCGCCGAGCCGAGAATGTCCTATTGATCTTGTGTGTGTGTGTGTGTGTGTGTTTGCGCGCACACGTGTGTCTATACTTAAGTAAATAAAGACATACAAATTAAAAATACACACTTCCCTTTGTAACACAATTTGCAAGAAGTTGAGCTCTGGGCTAAGTGCCTGTAGCTCAGCAACTAGGAAACCAGTCACATACACCGGAGCTGGCGAGTTCGAACCCAGCCTGGGCTTGCCAAACAACAATGACAACTACAACCAAAAAAAAAAGCCAGATGCTGTGGCAGGTGCCTATAGTGCCAGCTACTTGGGAGACTGAAGCAAGAGAATCGCTTAAGCCCAGGAGTTTGAGATTGCTATGAGCTGTGATGCAACAGCACTCTACTGAGGGCGACACAGTGAGACTCTGTCTCAAAAAAACAAGTTGAGCTCTGGAGAACCTAACAGACAGACAAGAGTTGGCATGTGTATTTCCAAATCTGTTACTTTACTAGTTCAGCAAGATTTAACTTTGTGACCACATGTTCCTCATTTTTAAAATGTATGCAGCAACAGTAGTAGTGACAACTTTTTCATGAGGAGTTAAGAACAAAATGACAAAATGAATATAAAGCTTAAGAGTTTGTGCTATATTAGCAGTCACAAAATGTTAGCCCTTACTATTCGAGGCTAGTGATGACGATGAAGTTGTACTTAAATCCTGGACAAGTAACATTGAATTTGTTCTGTAGATGATTTTTAGCCTAACTTTTAATCATAGGATAGGGATACCTTTGAACATATACTTTTCTTGCTTTCTAACTGTGGTAGACTGAGATAATTATCTTCTTAAAAATTATGTTGCTATTTGGGTTCTTTTGTTTGTTTTTTGAGATAGAGTCTCACTGTGTCGCCCTCAGTAGAGTGCCGTAGCATCACAGCTCACAGCAACCTCAAACTCTTGGGCTTAAGTGAATCTCTTATCCCAGCCTCCCAAGCATCTGGGATTACAGGTGCCTGCCACAATGCCCGGCTATTTTTTTGTTGCAGTTGTCATTGTTGTTTAGCAGGCCTGGGCCGGGTTTGAACCCACCTGCCTCAGTATATGTGGCTGGCACCCTAACTGCTGAGCTACAGGTGCTGAGCCCTGTTGCTATTCGCTTTTAACTGTATGCATTATTTGTTTTAGGTCAGAGATGCGTGAGATTGGAAGACATGGCAGAGAACTTGAAGAAAATTTCTGCTTTTTAGCACTTCCAAAGAGTGATGTGACAGAGATATGCCAGAATGGAATGAGTACTAAAGCATCTACATTGAAAATATTGGGAAATCCTCTTCTTGGAATTTATATATTTAAACATGTAGATGTTGCCTTGAATTATGCTCAGAGTCAAAGCATTACTGTAGAAAGTATTATGATTTTTAAGGTAGGTAGCATAAAACAAATATCAAATAATATGGAAAGGGCTTCTTTTAAAGTGACCTGAACATATTTTTTTTCTCAATATAAATTGTTAGTGTTTTTAAATTGCATTACAGACAGTCACCAGGTTACAAATGAGATAGGTTCGTTCTTAAGTTGAATTTGTACGTAAGTTGGGACATTTACCTATTACCCCTATCGTAAGTGTGATCTTTTATATAAGTCTGATGTTTGTAACTCAGGGACCACCTGTATATAAAATAAATAATAAATACTTTTGTCATCATTGAAAATTTTATTTTTTTTCAGATGTAATAATCTTTTATTTCTTTTATGTTGCATTTTCATAATGGTATAAATTCCAGTAAAATAAAGAAACTTTAATATATGAGATCATAATGTATACAGAGCTGCTGTAAAGTATAAATTAAGTCACGTATATACATGAATACATACATATATATTTCAGTAACACACTTAAGAGTGCCAGGGTTTTTGTACTTTAGTTACTGCTAGATACATCAAAAAACTGTACAGCACTGATCATCACACACTTCTGTGTGGTAATGATGAGAGTGGACTGGGAATGTGACGAAAGGCACAGGATTCATAAGACACAGTTTATTTTATGGAAAGTAGATCTGAATTCCTCAGACTGTAAGTTCAATCAATATAGAGTCACTGATTTTCTGACCTGGATATAAGAAAATAGCTGCCAATAATATGTATTCACTACTGGAAGTTTTCCAAGTAAAAAGTTGTCTCTAAAGGGGTAAGTTACATATAAATCTCAAAGCCAAGAATGGGCAACTGACGAACGATGAGTTCTCCTCCTGTGGCTCAGTAGTGCACTGCCTGGCCTTTCTGTTTAGCGAGGTTCTGCTACAGCGAATGCCAACTTTGTGGTTAACACAGGTGATCCTCAGGTTTGGCCTTACCTCAAACTAACAAAGTTTTCAACCTATGGAACTAAGCATGTTGAAAGCCAGGGTCTATCACTTCCCAGCCTTTTAGCTAAGAGCAAGTCAAAGCCAGGGCCTAAGAAGCACTAACTGGAGTTCTTAACATGAATAAGGAGGCTTTGTCTTACAAAAGTTGGTTAATTCAACAGGCTATAAAATACATTTTTTTAAGTTTATATTGTTTAATTACTTTTTAGACAAGTAAAAAAATTCAACTACTTGTTGACAGTACACTCATTATCCAACAAGCCATCAATGGTATAGTCCTCCGTGACTGTCTGGAGACTTACTTTCTTCTAGAAAAGTGCTCTATTTTCATTGCCAGCGTTCTTGGTAGATTCACTTTTCACTTGGTGAAGAACTTTCATGTCATTACTGGAGCCCTTCAACACCATGTGTAATGTTGAGTACTCAGTGATTACTTTGTTCCTCAAATTGTCTGGGAGACTTTTTATCTGGATCTAGTTCATAATATCTTACTAAATTTTATTGCATATATTCAGCCTTCGTTAAAACTTGGACTCCAGGCTTGGCGCCTGTGGCTCAATGGGCTAAGGCGCCAGCCATGTACTCCTGAGCTGGTGGGTTCAAATCCAGCCCGGGCCTGCCAAACAACAATGATGGCTGCAACCAAAAAATGGCCGGGCATTGTGGCGGATGCCCTACAGTCCAGCTACTTGGGAGGTGGAGACAAGAGACTCACTTGAGCCCGGGAATTAAGGTTGCTGTGAGCTGTGATGCCACAGCACTCTATCCAGGGTGACAGCTTGAGGCTCTGTCTCAAAAAAAAAAAAAAAACTTGGACTCCAGTGTGAGAGCAAATGTAGTCTTTCAATCTTTGATGAATTATAGGATCAGACTTCTCAGGACAATGTAAGGTTTTAGGATTTCATTAATACTTTTACCATCTGATACTCGTTTTTTTCTGGTACTCAGCTTGACTTTAAGGAAATTGGAGCTTCACATGTCAACAAAACTGTTGTTTTTTTGATCGAAAAATGTTGACTTTTCTTTCCTCTTTGTGAATCTATTAGGTACAAGATTCAAGCAATACTTGAATACAACAAAAAGTTAATACTTTGCTTTTGAGCACAGTTTTTCATAAAATATATGTTTGTTGCTTATTGGTCTTTTCAAGAAAGCATCTCTAGAAATATGGTCTCCTGTTCTTGCCACATCTTCCAAAGATCTATTATCACTTGAGAGATTGATTTCAGAAGACATTCATTGGCATCTTCTTTACACAAGGCAAACTGCAGGAATATCACATGCAATGTGGACATCTGTACTTTGCTTCTTCTGTGCCACAAGTTTCACCCCTTGACATGGCCGGTTTTCACTTGCAGCCCACTGGGTGATTAATCTGAGACTCTTCTTTCACTTTTGTATCATCCTTCACGTCCTCCTTTAGGAAATTGTTCTCTTCTTTTACAAACATTCCATCCATAATCTCTGTTGTTATGCTCTGACAAAGGAACATCTCTTCCTGTTCTATCTTCAAGTTATCCTCCTCCTCTTCCTTCACTTCTAACCTCTTCCTTTACTTCTGGTTCATCTAGCTTCTCTTACCCCCAAACAACTCTCCATCTTCTGCTTCACCTCCAGTATAATATGCCTGCTTTCTCTTCCTTCATCTCGGACCTATTCTCTATCTCCTGCTTCTACCCACTGGCCATCCAATGTGCCTTTTATTTCCGGTCAGTCCATAACTTCTTGCTTTCCAAGTGTTAAGTCCATTTCCATCTCTGCCTTTTGTCCACTTCTGTTATCTCCTCCCAGGCAATCCCCCTCTTGTCCACTCCTGGCCTCCTCTATCCCTGAGTCCCTGACCCCCTACTTACCCGTCTTGGGATGTAACCGCGCCCTCTTATCTTCACTCGGGAAATTACATCCCCACATCCCTTCACTTTCAGCAGCAAACTCCATCAACTTAACAACCCTTGACCTCTGTTTCCACTCCAGTTCTTCAGTGTGGTTGACCCACGCCTACAGGAAAAATTACTGGTCAGAACAGTGATGGCAGCCCAGGTGCAGAGGCGAGAAAAGTTAACACCTGCACGCTGGCCGGGCACTGTCACCCAGATTACCTTAAGCCATTTTTCCTGCTCTTGACTTTATTTGGATGTGCAGCACAAAGGAAAACTCTAAATAAAAGCTGCCTTCATCAGCTTTATCCTCCCAATATTTATCTTTTTTTCTCCTGATTGACCTCCTCTACTTCATGTGTTCATATCGTAATTAATATCATGATGTTTTAGGCTCAGCGCCTGTGGCTCAACGGGCTAAAGCACCAGCCACGTACACCTCAGCTGGTGGGTTCGAATCCAGCTTGGACCCGCCAAACAACAATGACGGCTGCAACCAAAAAACGGCTGGCGCGTATAGTCCCAGCTACTTGGGAGGCAGAGGCAAGAGACTCGCTAGAGCCCAGGAATTGGAGGTTGCTGTGAGCTGTGATGCCACAGTACTCTGTCCAGGGTGACAGCTTGAGGGTCTGTTTAAAAAAAAAAAAAAAAAGTCATGATGTTTTAAGTGCTGTACTCTAAACCATAATTCTTGTTTAATCTAATGTTATTAAACTCTTACAGTTTATTTTAGTTAATGGTATTGTACCAGTGTTAATTTCTTAATTTTGATAATTGTGCCATGGTTATGTAAGGTGTTAACTTTAGGAAAATCTGGGTACAGGGTATACAGGACCTCATGTGTTCTTACAGATTGTTTTTGCTTTTGTTTGTTTTTGTTTTTAGGTTCTCTATGGAAAAGTGAAGAAAATGCATCCTTCTATGGATAAAAACAAAGTTGCTTTGGATCCTTCTCCTAACTTCGATTGCCATATGTCAAGAAGTGTACCTTCTCTGAAGGAGGCTGCTGAGCTACAAGCCTACAATTCAGCAGTATGTTAATATTACAGTTCATTTGATTACTTGAAAGTCACATACTTCATATTGTATGATAGCAGACTTAAATTCCCCAAAACTAAATGAAATCTCTTCATTCAGTATAATATGATCTTAACAGAGAAAGCTGTTTTAGTATTTGTAGTCTTGTAATGTTAGTAAAGAAGGTTGAAAATTTGTATTTAACTCTGTTCAAAGTGCAGTGGCACATTTTATTTAGATGTTCCATAATTTAATTCCTAACTTACCAGGCAAACCAACTTCTCTTTTAAACAAGGCTTCACAGTAGGGACCATAGTTAATTGTGCATATTTCAAAATTACTGAGTAAATTGCAAATGTCTGACCAGGAAAAATTTTGGATGAGGTAATAGCATGTATGTTTATTTGCTTGATTTAATTATTCCTCAGTGTATGCATATTTCAAAAGTTCACATTGTACTCCATAAATATATACATGCTCCCACACACAAAATGTATTGTTATTCTTTTCTTTTCTTTTGTTTTTATAGAGACAGAGTCTCACTTTATTGCCCTCGATGGAGTGCCGTGGCATCACACAGCTCACAGCAACCTCCAACTCTTGGGCTTAGGCGATTCTCTTACCTCAGCCTCCCGACTAGCTGGGACTATAAGCGCCCGCCACAATGCCCGGCTATTTTTTTTGTTTTTGCGGTTCGGCCTAGGCTGGGTTTGAACCCACCACCTTCAGTATATGGGGCCGATACCCTACTCGCTGAGCCACAGGTGCCACCCTGTTACTATTTTCTTAATTAACTTTTCCTACCAAATAAAATATTCAGAAAATATGCAAATCATTTAACTTTTGTTGGAAAAATATTTTTTATTTAAAAACAGATTGTGGGCTGGGCACAGTGGCTCATGCCTATAATCCTAGTACTCTGGGAGGCCAATGTGGGAGGATTGCTTGAACTCAGGTGTTGGAGCAAGAATGAGACATTGTCTCTACTAAAAATGAAAAATTAGGGGCAGCACCTGTGGCTCAGTGGGTAGGGTACTGGCCCCATATACGAGGGTGGCGGGTTCAAAATCGGCCCCAGCCAGCTAAAACAACAGTGACAACTGCAACAACAAAAAAAGTTAGCTGGGCACTGTGGTGGGTGCCTATAGTCACACCTATTCAGGAGGCTGAGGCAGGAGGATTGCTTGAACAGAGGAGTTTGTATTTGCTGTGAGATAGGCTGATGGCATGACACTCTAGCCTGGGCAACAGAGTGAGACTTGGTCTCAAAACAAACAAACAACAAAAGCAGATTGTGTCTGCTTCTGCCAATTTTGGTAGCCTGCCAAGAAAAATAATGGAGTGGGGAATAAAAGGAATTTTATCCATTTTTCAAAGGAAAAACTAGGGTCGGCTCGGCACCTATGGCTCAACGGGCTAAGGCACCAGTCATGTACACCTGAGCTGGCAGGTTCAAATCCAACCTGGGCCGGCCAAACAACGATGACGGCTACAACCAAAAAATGGCCGGGCATTGTGGCAGGCGCCTGTAGTCCCAGCTACTTGGGAGGCGGAGGCAGGAGACTCGCTTGAGCCCAGGAATTAGAGGTTGCTGTGAGCTGTGATGCCCCAGCACTCTATCCAGGGTGACAGCTTGAGGCTCTGTCTCAAAAAAAAAAAAAACAAAAAAAACTAAGGTTGAAGAAGGTAGCAGGAAGGAGTATTTGGAAGTAGATAAATTAATTGATTTTTTATTTCAAAGGAAAAACTAGGGGTGAAGAAGGTAGCAGAAAGGAGTATCTCGAAGTAGATAAATTAATTGATTTTTGATTTATGAGCTTACTCAAGCCTCATTATTAAAATTTATCAGCGTAGTCTCAGTGCTTGTGGCTCAGTGAGTGGGGTGCCGGCCATGGGTACACTGAGGCTGGCGAGTTCAAGTTTGGGCTGGGACTGCTAAACACCAATGACACCTGCAACCAAAAAATGGCCAGGTATTGTAGCAGGCGCCTGTGGTCCTAGCCGCTGGGGAGGCTGAGGCAAGAGAATTGCTTGAGCCCAAAGAGTTTGAGGTTGTGAGCTAGGACACCATGGCACTCTACCGAGGGTAACAATTTAATGAGACCCTGTCAGGGGTGGGGCGGGGGTGGGAGGGAATTAGCATAACCTTGTTCCTTTTTTTTTTTCTTTATCTTTCAGGTATACTTCTATGAATACAGTGTCTTTTCAAAGCCAGTAGATAAACCTAGGCAGTGTCTTCCATATGCAATAGTAACAGTAAAATTTATTGGTCAAAAAATAAATAACGGACACGTTGTGGCATCTTTGCGATTCCCTTCAACAGGATTGCCTAAGAGGACTGGTAAGCTGCATGTGTTACTCTACTTCAGGAGCGTTTGTTCTGGTTTTAATATTTCTGAATGTTACTGTATAATGCATTGTAAATGACGAAAAGAACAGTTGTACCTGTATTCCACTTCATAGATCTAGACCATACTGCAGACATTTTTGTGACTTCTTTTGCTAAATATTATGTTCGTATGATCTTCTATGTTGATATGTATAAGTATAGATTATTCATTTTCATGGATGGATTGGTGGATGAAGTATTATAATATGTGATTGTATGTAATTCTTCTGAGGGTATTTGGACACTTTCTGTTTTTCTTCTTTTTTCAATCAGTGCCATTTTAAACATTCCTGTAAGTGTGTCAGTGCATATGTGCAGAAGTTCTTTTATAGAGTGTATTTACAGCAGTAATGCACAGCTTAAACCAAGACACTGTCAGAGGGTTTTGTTTCTCCCAGTCTACAGATTACAATATGTTTCTCCTTCTAGTTTTAATATACATTTCTCTAATTGTTAAAGGAGAAACTTAGTATTATCACGCTATTTAAAATGGTTTTTGCTACTCTAGTAGGTGTATAATTTCATTGCCTTTGTATTTTGTTTTTCCCCAATATCCCAAATGACTAAATAGGTTAGGATCTTTTGGTAGGTGTATTGATCATTGGATTTTCAATTTTCTATAGTTTCTGGTCAAATCATTTACCCACATATTTTAACTGAGGTAACTTTCTAAAATTTTATTGATTTGTAGGAGTTCTTTTATATACTGGATATGGGATCTTGGTTCATTTATATATGTTGTAAATATGTTTGGTGAGTTTACATCTTGCCTTTGTATTTTTTTTTTTTTTTTTGAGACAGGGTCTCCAGCTGTTAGCATGGGTATCATAGCTCACATCAACTTCCACCTCTTGGGGGTCAAGCAATCTTCATGTCTGTTTTTCTATTTTTAGTGGAGACAGGGTCTCACTTTTTTTTTTTTCCCCAAGACAGCTGCAAGCTGTCACCCTGGATAGAGTGCTGTGGCATCTCAACTCACAGCAACCTCCAATTCTTGGGCTCAAGAGAGTCTCCTACCTCCGCCTCCCAACTAGCTGGGACCACAGGTGCCCACGACAATGCCC
The DNA here is from genome assembly GCA_963573935.1 of Arctocebus calabarensis. NCBI lineage: Eukaryota > Metazoa > Chordata > Mammalia > Primates > Lorisidae > Arctocebus > Arctocebus calabarensis. The sequence continues at coordinate 3,172 of CAUYON010043661.1, read as the reverse complement.
AGCCATTTGTTGATTGCAGCCACCATTGTTGTTTGGTGAGCCTGGGCTGGATTCGAACCCGCCAGCTCAGGTGTACGTGGCTGGCACCTTAGCCCATTGAGCCACAGGCGCCGAGCCAGGGTCTCACTTTTTGCTTAGGCTGGTCTTGAACTCATGAACTCAAGCAATCCATCTGCCTCAGCCTTCCAGAGTACTAGGGATTACAGGCGTGATCCACCACACCCAGTCTGTATTCATTTTTTAGTCTGTTTTTTGATAAACAGATTCTTTTTTGTTGTTGTTGTAAGATACACAGATTCTAAATAGCAAATTTATTAGTTTTTTACAACAGGTGGTATTACCTGTGCCTTTTTTTTTTTTGAGACAGAGCCTTAAGCCCTTGCCCTGGGTTGAGTGCCATGGCGTCACAGCTCACAGCAGCCTCCAACTCCCAGGCTTAAGTGATTCTCTTGCCTCAGCCCCCCAAGCAGCTGAGACCGCATGCGCCCAACACAACACCTGGCTATTTTTTGGTTGTAGTTGTCATTGTTGTTTGGCAGGCCCAGGCTGAATTCGAACAGGCCAGCTCTGATGTATGTGGCTGGCACCTTAGTCACCTGAGCTACAGGCGCCGAGCCTATTACATGTGTCTTTATTAAGAATACTTTTCCTAGGACATGATGATATTTCCGTTTTCAACAGTAGCTTAAAACTGAGGGCCCTTACTTTAAAAACTCTGTATTTCTGTTTATATACAGGACAATGGCATTTTAGATACAGGCGTCTCCATTGTCCTCATTTTCTATCAAATTAATATACTCCTCTTGGCTTGGCACAGTGGTTATGGTGCCAGCCACATACACCAAGGGTGATGGGTTTGAAACCGGCCCAGGCCAGCTAAACAACAATGACAACTGCAACAACAACAACAAAAATAGCCGGACGTTGTGGGTGACACCTGTGGTCCCAGTTATTTGAGAGGCTGAGGCAAGAGAATCACTTAAGGCCAAAAGTTGAGGGTTACTGTGAGCTGCGACGCCATAGCACTCTACCAAAGGTGATATAGTGAGACTTCCCAGCTACTTGGGAGGCGGAGGCAAGAGACTCGCTTGAGCCCAGGAATTGGAGGTTGCTGTGAGCTGTGATGCCATAGCATATCTATGCAGGGTGACAGCTTGAGGCTCTGTCTCAAAAAAAAAAAAAAAATATATATATATATATATATATGTGTATATATGTATACTCCTCTTTCCTTCTTTTCAAAAAGAAAAATCAGAAATGGTTATAGAATTTAGAAATCTTCAATATAGCTGACTTACGTTGTAAAAAAAGAGCCTATTGTACTTTTTAAATAATAGGATAACAGCTTCACGTATCTTACAGACTCACAAGCAATTTCTCATTCATTTGTGTTTTTTTAGTCATCTCAAAAGTTTTATTAAAAGCATTTGACAAAATTAAACACATTTTCATGATTAAAAACTTAAAATAATGTACCTTCAAAAGTATGGATGCCAACATAATAAGGTCATGTAAACACATCCTCTGATACCATTATACTCAACAGTGAAACAATTCCATTATTTCCTGTAGTATAGGGAATAAGACTAGGAAACTTAATCTGACCACTTTATTTAACAAAGTACTAAAAGATTGCGTCCAATTAGGTAAAACTAAAAGGCATTCAGATCAGAAATGGAGAAGCAAAATTCTGTTTGCATGTGAGGTGGTCTTATATATAAAAAACCCTGGGCGGTGCTTGTGGCTCAGTGAGTAGGGCACTGGCCCTATATACCAAAGGTGGCAGGTTCAAACCCGGCCCTGGCAGAACTGCAACAAAAAAACAGCCAGGCGTTGTGGCGGGCGCCTGTAGTCCCAGTTACTCAGGAGGCTGAGACAAGACAATGGCCTAAGCCCAGGAGCTGGAGGTTCCTGTGAGCCATGAAGCCATGGCACTCCACCAAGGGTGAAAAAATGAGACTCTGTCTCTAAAAAAAAAAAACCTAAAGGTTTAGCAGCAAAAAGAAAGTTACAACTAACAAGCCCACCCAGTAAGGTTGTAGATCAAAAACAGGAACATGTGGAAAGTCATTTGCATTTCTGTACACTAACAGTTTTTTTTAAATTTCAGATTAATATGAGGGTGCAAATGATTAGTTACAATGTTTGCATTTCTTAGGTAAGGTCCCTGCTGTAGTTGTGCCCCTCACCCAGAAATTGTGCTATATACCATTACATTATATCAACTAGATGAGAGCACACCAATCTCCCTCCTCCCTTCCCCCAAATTGAGTTAAATTGAGATTTTATGTGGGTGTTTATCTTCTGTGGTGTGGGTTAGTTCTCTCAGAGGGTATTAGTTATTCTCTTGAGTGAGTGTATATTCCTTTCCTGGCTTCATATTAGAATGGAATGCACTAGATGCTTGCTTTTCCATTCTTGTGATACTTATACTATAGTGAATGTTGTCCAATGCTATCGAGGTTAATACAAAAGATATAAAATCTCCATCTTTTTATGGCTGAATAGTATTCATATTCATATAGCATACATATAGCATAGTTTGTTAATCCATTCAAATTGATTAATGGGCACTTGGGTTGATGCCACATGTCGGCAATTGTAAATTGAGCTGCAGTAAACAATCTAGTGCAAATGTCCTTATGAATAAAAATTTTCTTTTCTTCTGGGTAGGTACCTAATTAATGATACTGTGGGATCCAATGGAAGGTCTCTTTTGAGTTCTTTAAGCATTCGCCATACTTGTTTTCCAAAAAGAATGTATTAGTTTGCAATCTCACTAACAAGTGTATAAGTGTCCCCTTCTCTCCAAAACCATGACAGCATTTGGGACTTCTTGATGTGGGCTATATTCACTAGAGTTAGATGATATCTCAGGATGACTTTGATTTGCATTCTCCAGTGATTAAGGGTGATAAGCATCTTTTTCAAGTGTTTGTTGGCCATTCATCTATCTTCAGAGAAGGTTCTGTTCAAGTCTCTTACAAAGTGATAGATAAAATGGTTCACTCTTCTTTTTTTTTTTTTTAAATTTTTTTTTGTAGAGACAGAGTCTCACTTTATCGCCCTGGGTAGAGTGCTGTGGCGTCACACTGCTCGCAGCAACCTCCAGCTCTTGGGCTTAAGCGATTCTCTTGCCTCAGCCTCCCTAGTAGCTGGGACTACAGGCGCC
>CAUYON010043658.1:0-20006 GCA_963573935.1 Arctocebus calabarensis | reverse complement strand
AATGGAGACTTTACAGCCTTTGTATTAACCTGGATGGAAGTGGAACACATTATTCTTAGTAAAGCATCTCAAGAATGGAGAAGCATGAATCCCACATACTCAAGTTTGATATGAGGACAATTAATGACAATTATTGACACAGTGGGGGTGAGGGAAGGGGAAAGCAGAGAAAGAAAGAATGAGGGAGGGGTGGGGAAAGGAAGAGCAGAGAGAGGGAAGGAGTGAGGGGGGTGGGGTTTTGGTGTGTGCCACACCTTTTGGGGGCAAAACATGATTGTAAGAGGGACTTTACCCAACAAATGCAACCATGTAACATGGTTTCTTGTACCCAATAAATGCAACCATGTAACATGGTTTCTTGTACCCGCAATGAATCCCCAACAATAAAATATAAATAAATAAAAAAGCTTTTTCTGCATCAATTGGGAGAATCCTAATGGCTAAAACTTCCGTTACAATGTTAAAGAGCAATGGAGACAGTGGGTAACCTTGCCTTGTTCCTGATCTAAGTGGGAACAATGGTTTCAATTACTCCATTCAGTACAAGATTGTCTGTGGGTTTGCTATAAGAAATGTTTCTTCAATACCAATTTTCTTTAGTGTTCTGATCATGAAGGAATGCTAGATATTTTCAAAAGCTTTTTCTCCGCCAATTGGGAGAATCCTATGGTCTTTATTTTTTAATTTGTTTATGTGCTAGATATTTTCAAAAGCTTTTTCTCCGCCAATTGGGAGAATCCTATGGTCTTTATTTTTTAATTTGTTTATGTGCTTGATTACATTTATAGATTTACATATAACGAACCAGCCTTGAGATCCTGGGATGAAGCCCACTTGGTCATGGTGTATAATTTGTTTGATGTGTTTCTGGATTCTGTTTGCTAGGATTTTATTGAATATTTTTGCATTAATATTCATTAGTGATATTGGCCTATATTTTCTTTTTTTGTTGGGTCTTCTCCTGGTTTAGGGATCAAGATGATGTTTGCTTCATAGAATGTGTTGGGTTATATTCCTTCTTCTTCTATATTTTGGAAAAAGTTGAGTAATATAGGTACTTGTTCTTCTTTAAAGTTTTGGTAGAATTCTGACGTGAAGCCATCTGGTCCCGGGCTTTTCTTTTTAGGGAGATTTTGTATATTTGATGCTATTTCCAAACTTCATATCGGCCTGTTCAACATTTCCACTTGATTCTGGCTAAGTCTTGGAAGGTGTCATGCTTCCAAGTATGGTCAGTTTCCTTCAGATTTTCATATTTCTGAGAGTAAAGTTTCTTATAGTATGTGTTGAGGATTTTTTTAATTTCTGAGGAGTCTGTTGTTATTTCGTCTTTATCATTTCTGATTGATGATATTATAGATATTACTGTTTTTTTCCCGGTTAAGTTAGCCAAAGGTTTATTTATTTTATTGACCTTTTCAAAAAATCAACTTTCTGATTTATTGATTTGTTGTATAATTCTTTTGTTTTCAATTTTATTTTATTCTCCTCTAATTTTGGTTATTTCTTTTCTTCTACTGGGTTTGGGATTAGAATGTTCTTCTTTTTTCCAGTTGTTTGAGATGTCCCATCAAGTTGTTAACTTCCTCTCTTTCTGTTCTCTTGAGGAATGCTGTTGTGTTATACTGCCTTTGCAGTATCCCAGATGTTCTGATAATTCATGTCTTGTTATTTTGTTCCAAATGTTTCCTGCTTAATCTCGTCAATGACCCATCTGTTCTTGAGCATGAGGTTGTTTAGCTTCCATGTTTTTTGTTTGAGTATGCAGCTTCTTGTCATTATTGAGTTCGACTTTTATTCCATGATGGTATGAGAAGATGCAAGGAATAATTTCTCTTTTTTTAAACTTGCTGAGGTTAGACTTGTGACCTGAGATGTGATCGATTTTAGAGTATGATCTCTGGGCTTATGAGAAGAATGTGTATTCAGTTTTGTTGGGAGGAAATGTGCTATAGATTTCTGCTAAATCCAGTTGTTGAATGGTTAAGTTTAAATCTAAAATTTCTTTGCTTAGCTTCTTTTTGGAGGATCTGTCCCACACTGTTAAAAGAGTGTTAAAATCTCCGACTACTATGGAGCTGTAATAGATCAAGTTGCTTATGTCTGTTAGAGTTTCTCTTATAAATTGAGGCGCATTCTGGTTGTGTGCATAAATATTAATAATTGAAACCTCATCGTTTTGAGTATTACCTTTAACAAATATAGAATGTCCATCTTTTCTTTACTTACTTTGGTTGATTTAAAGCCTATTGCATCTGCGAATAAGATCGTAACACCTGCTTTTTTCTGCTTTCGATTTGTCTGGAATATATCTGACCATCCCTTCACCTTGAGTCTATATTTATCCTTTAAGGTAAGATGAGGTTCTTGTATGCTGCAGATATCTGGTTCAAGTTTTTATATCCAGTCAGCGAACCTGTACCTCTTTTGGGACGGTTTAAACCATTCACATTATTTTTAAATAATGATAAGCCTTTAGAAAGTGAAGTGGGTATTTTTGATCCTTTTGCCATTTTGGAGTTTGGAACTTGGTCGAAAGTTTCTGAGTGAGTTTACTTTTGTGGTGGAGGTTTGCATGGGTCATTATGGAGGATAGGTCTGAGAATATTCTGAAGAGCTTGTTTAGTTATTGCAGATTTCTTCAACATGTGGATGTCATTAAAATATTTAATTTCTCCATCATAAATGAAACTCAGTTTGGCTGGATATAGGCTCCTGGGTTGGAAGTTATTTTGTTTTAGGAGATTAAAAGTCGATGACCACTCCCTTCTAGCTTGAAACTTTTGAGCAGAGAAATCTGCAGTTATTCTAAAATTTTTCCCCTTGTAGGTAATGGTTTTTCTGCATCTGGCTGCTTTCAGAATCTTCTCCTTCATATTAACTTTAGTGAAGTTGACTATGATGTGCCTGGGGATGTCTTATTCAGGTTGAAGCATGTTGGCGTTCTGAAACTGTCTGCTATCTGAATTTCAGAGTCTCTAGGCATGTCTGGAAAATTCTCTTTCATAATTTTGAGAAGGAGGGACTCTGTGTCTTGTGAAGCCAGTTCATCACTTTCAGGTATCCCTGTAAGACGAATTTTGGTTTTCGTTGAGTTATCCCAGAGCTCTCTGAGAGAATGATCTGTTTTTGCCTTCCATTTCTCTTCCTCTTTGAGTGTTTGGGAGTGTTCAAAAGCTCTGTCTTCAGTGTCAGAAATCCTTTTTTCTGCTTGCTCCATTCTGTTACTGAAGGGTTCCAGTGTATTTTTCAGATCTTTGAGGGCTGTAACGTTTTATCTCAATGTGTCAAAATCTTTGGTCATTTTGTCTTTGAATTGGTTGAATTCTTGAGACATCTTCTGAATTAATCCTACAATTTCTACCTCCATCTTTTCTTCCATTTTGTTGATCTTTTTTGCAATCCAAATTCTAAATTTGATTTCAGACATCTCCGCTCTCTGTTTGTGGATGGCATCCTCTGGATTGGCTGGTTTGTCATTCCTTGGGGAGTTGAACTGTTCTGTTTATTCATGTTGCCAGTGTTTTTCTTCTGATTCTGCCCATGATTGTTTTTCAACATTTATTTAGATGAGCAGGTCAGGTGAAAATGAACTGGAAACTTCTACGGTTGTGGTTGACCAGCCCTTCACCTAGGGACTGGGACTGGTGACTGCAGCTTTTCCTCTACAATTTTGCAAAGTACCTGTACAGTACTACAGTCTGTGACTCTAGATGCCTGTTTGGTGTATTGAGGGTAGGTGGCTCTATCTTGTATTCAGCTGATCTCTGTCTAATCCTAGTATATCAGTAACCCTGTGTTGCAGTTCAGCTTCGGTGAAATATAAACAACTAGGACATCCCTTTCCCCACCAATAATATCTGGAATAGGACAATCAAACCTTCCCACTACAGAAAACCTTGGGACACACCTCAGAGAGTCTTCAAATAATATGTCCAGTTCAAGAGTTCTGGACCAATTGTCCCTGATAGTCCCCTACTCTCTAGCTGGAGAATTCAAGAGGACTCTAGCCACTAGATGTTAGGGGTCTATTGGCAATTCGAGTGTGATTTGATTGCCTTTGGTGCTCCAAGGAGTCAGAAATGCCCGTCCAGTAGGAGGTTTTGAGCCAGGGAGTTGATGCCTCTTACGTCATCTTGGTCGTCCTTCACCACTGGACTCTGGTCACCCTAGTCTCTGGTGGTCTCTCTGGCAGTCTCTGTTAACCCAGCCTCTGTAGCCCTGCTCTGTCCAATAAGCAAATGTGCTGGTACTATGTGCTTGCCAGAGTCAAAGTGAGGTGTTGCCTCCTCCTTGTGGATACCACTGACTACCACCATCCGGTAGGGGAGGTTGAGGGCTGCGTGCCTCAGATGCTCAATCGCAGCTGAAGAAAGTTCCACCTGAGCCCAGTCCACACCTGAGGATATCCAAGCAGCAAAAAGAAAATTTCTCCCTCGGCTACTGTGCCTTTGTTGCCGCTGTTATGCAGTACTTTAATTCCTGTAGGGTGAGGTCTGCTTCCCTCTGGAAGGCCACAGAGTTGGGGAGATGACTCTCCAGAGGTTGATCCCAGCAAGATCACTCTACTAATGCTGAAATTGGGTGTGAGGTGCCTCCTCTTATGTTCGTGCACTTCAGCAACTTCCGAGCCTCCACCTGCAGTGCAAGAACCCAAGCCTCTGCTACTGTGATTCTATTTTTCTTTGGGCCAGGTCAGTCACCTTTCCCTCTATGTCTTCCTGTACAGTTACTGGATTCACAGGTTCAGCACAGGTGTACAGCCACCATCTATGTGGTGCCCAATCCCAGCTATGAAATGCAGACAATCTGGATTCTGGAGGAGATGGACCTCTAGACTGCCAGGCCGGGGGGAAGGGGTAGACTGAAAAACCAAAGTGGCAAGGAAAACATTTGTTCAAATTTCCTACCAGACAAGGAAGTTCCTAGACTCTCAGTAGGGGCTCTCTTGAGAGGGAGTCCTAACTTCCAGCAATTCCCTCCGCTGGGGTGAGGAAGGAGAGCCTCGGTTTATTGCTCACCAGTAGAGATCACACAGTAAGGAAGCAGCTCTCTTAGGGGAGAGGACGGCCACACAATCTCTTTGGGATGAGATCTGTAATGGAAATAGTTTCTTTGGGGTCGAAGCTTGTCTCAGCAGGGAAGACGAGCAATTATCTATCTCTTCTCTCAGCTCAGCTCCCCTCCTTCAGCTTAGTTGGGTTCTTTGCGGCTATTATATCTCTCTCCGGACTGGTGCCTCGATTGGGAGCTGGCTCCAATCAGCCATCCTACCCCATTCCCCCTTGTTCTTATTGGATGTGAAAACTGGAGTTAGGGGAAAATAGCCAACCCAAGAATTTAGAACACCAATCACATTGAGAACAAATGAACTAATAAACAGATAAAAAGGCTACCAGACACACAAGCCCACAGATGCACGCACAGTCAGAAACACATAGACATACAGACAAAACAAAATAAACAAACAAACAAAAATCTGCAATAAAAATAGTGATATTTGTAAAATAATTGAAAAAATAAATCCTCTAAAAAATCTGATGTAAGCACTCTTAGACACCATAAGAAGGGAAGAAGAGGAAGAGAGAAAGAGAGAGAGCGAGAGAAAGGGTTGAAAAAGAAGAAAGGAAAAATAAAAATAAAATTGAAAATAGAAAAAATAAAATAAAATAAAACAATAGCTCCTCCAAGAAAAAGATGAAAAAGAAAGAAAAAAGGCACCAACCTCAAAAATATTATTCTTGTTTATACAGAGAAATACATATCTGTATGTATGAGGTAGATGTCAACTTTAGTAGGAAAGAATTTATAGTGCACTATACTTTCTGGACACCAGCTGGCGCTGTGAGTGGTTCCCAGGCTTATACCTGATTCACAGATTTCATTGTTACCATGGTAACCATTCTATCTGGCCAGTCACCATTTCTGGAGTTTCTATAAAAGTTTATTTTCTAAATGTTGTCCCACTTTGGGTGCTCTGTTCCAGATGGAACACCTATTTGATCTTCAAACTCGGTGCAGGAGTCCACGCTTCACAAATCTTTCCACTCTGCTCACACCTTCTCCCACGATCTGGCAACTGCAATCAGCTGTGGGGGAGGGACTGGCTGCTGTGGCTGCCACTGCTGCTGCAGTTCTGGTTGCCACTGCTTCAGCCACTTTGGCCACCCCTCCTGCAGCTGCAGTGCAAGGGGAACTCTACCCCAATGTCCACAGTTCAGAGACTCCCTATTGAGCCCCGGTTCCCCTTGCAGCCTGAACAACCAGATCTCACCAGTATTCCCTACCAGGGATGGTACAGACCGTTCAGTTACTTCTGGTGTTCTGGGAAAAGGTGTCTGCCATTTTAGACCATTCAAAATGTCTATTTCCCAGGCGGGATCCCCTCCCCTCGCTTTTCCATTGGGCTGCCTAACCCTCCGAGGCTCTGAGAGGCATCCCGTTCTGGATGTCAAACTCTGCTTAGGAATCCACAGTACACTGAAATTTTGTAAATTGCGTACTGCTGTGCTTCGTGAGGGAGGGGCCAGCTGCTGGCCAGTGAGGCTGGGCAGGGGAAAAACTCCACAGCAAAGTCCGTGGTTTTGAATTACACCTCAAACACAGCAATTTGCAGCACATCTCCAGCTGTTTGTCTATCCACTAATAATCCACGTGGGGAAGGATCCAGAGCCCCCTCCCTATCACCTGATGGCTTGGGAGAGATGGGCTACACATCCCTCCCAACTGCCATTATGCTCTGCCTGAGTGACTCTTTTTAAGAAAAGAATGGACCATCAGAAGCTCAGAAGCCTGATTTCTGAGCCTAGTGTGGTCCTGAGCTATCACGTGTGTTGCTCCCAGTCCACAAGCAATTTAGCTTTCTTAATTGACATTTTGAATGACTATAGAATTCTACATTGGAAATATTTTTCGTCAGCATTTGTAATGTAGTGTATCATTGTCTTTTAGTTCCCAGTGTTTCTGTTGAGAAATCTGATGCTGTTATGATCCCCTTGCTTTCCATGTAGTCTTTTTTATCCCATTGTAAGTTTTAGACCTTTCTCTCTTTTATCTTGGTATTTCATAGTGATATAATTTCATGGTTTTCATGAGTTGTGCTGGGAGGTTGTTGTATCTTTTCAGTTTGAGCACTCATCCTTCAACTCTTGGAGATATTTTCAAATTATTTTGCTGAATTTTTAAAATTATTTTTCTGCTCATTCATCACTTTTACTGTCATATTTCTTGCAATGTTTTTCCTTTAATTTCTTCTAGTCTGTCTTTCTGAAAGGCCTATTATTCAGATATTGGACCTGTGGCCTAGTCTTATGATTTTTAAATTTTTTTCACTTATTTTCTGTTTTTACTTTTTTTTGACATTTCTTCTATTCAATGGCTTTGCCTAAATTTTCCCTGTGTCATTTTTTTTTCCTGTGTCACTTTTTTATTTTGTTTTCTGCCCTTCTTAAAACAGAAGACTGACTGAAATAATTAGCGATCTTAGGTTGTCTGTACTCTTTAGTGGTTAAATACCAAGAAGCTGAACTCAAAACTATTTGTGTATGAGTCACATTTGTCATCTAGAAGCCCTTACCACAAGGCAAGGACAAGTTTTTTTTTTTCTAAGTTCTCTCAAATAGATCTTTACCATGGAAATGTTGGGTTACTGGAAAGGAATTATCTGTTCTTTCTTCGGAGGATAACAACCTGATTTCTAGCATTCTTAAGAAGTTTCACTCTTCATCATAAAGACTCTTCACTTTAGCTCCTTATTTTCAGTGTCTAACCTCTTTTCTGGGCTGAGACTTTTGCCCCCAAGTATCCATTTTCTCCAATTCAGTGTTTCTAGAAAGTAAGTATCCTGACTTCTTCAAGGTTAGGGAAGAGTAACTTTCTCTCTAGGCAGGAATGGTAGGAATCTAGGGTGCTAGACCAGGGTTTGGCCAAGGGGCTTTGTTGGCTACGTCATGGTCATTGCAGGATATTCTTGTCCTTCTCCTCTTCTTCCTCCTTTTTAAAAATGACCCTTTACAATGCAAAATAAACAAAATAAATAAAAAGCCCCCAAATCCTTAACAGGGATGCTCTCAATCAGCCATCATTATTTCACTCCTCCCCTGTTCTCCTCCTTCAGGGGAACTGGAAGCCTCCCTCTGATCCTTTTGGCATTTCATGACAAAACTGGGTTGGTTTCTAAGGTCCCCCTAACCCTGCGCAAACTTAGATTTCAGCTTTGTGGTCTGCTCGGTGATCAACTACTTGTCCGTCTTTGTACCATTTTTTCCAAAAGTTCATTTTTTTTCTCGTCTGCCTTCTTCTCTGGCCTTATTGGATCATGGCTTTTTTCTTCTTTCCCCTCAGTTTACTGGGACTTGGGAGAGAGTGGATGTGAATACGTATATTTAATCTACTAAGTCTAACCAGAAGCTCCCTGACAAATCCAATTTAGTTGACTTTTATTGTTAACTACTTTCTTTGACAGTTTGTGGGTTAATTTTGCATTTGTTCTCCATGCGCTCAATTGTTAAGCCAGATGTTCCAAGGAGATATCCTTGGGGAAGAAAAATGAGGGGTTTTAAATTGTGGTATTCTTGAAATGTTTACAATGTTTCTGTATGTGAGAGCTCAAGGAGGCCTGAGTCTCTCACCATCAAACTCTCATAAGAGAAATAGAGTTTCACCCTTATTTGTGTAAACCATCAGGAGCATTTAAAAATATCTGCAAGAAGTTTGTGCTTTATTGATTAAAATTGAATTTAAGATAGTAAATCAAAGCTTTTGATGGCATGCCCCTGACAGCAGGGAGAGCCTGGTAAGTGATCTCTAAGAGCTGATCAAAGGGAGTCATTGAGGATTTCTCCCTGTATTTGTGTTTTAGTCCTTTATTCTGATAGTGATTCCATTCTGAATACAGTAATACACACTCCATCCCCCACTTGCATCTTCCTGGCAGCATCTGGCACTATCTTCCCAATTGACTTCTGGTTAGGCATAAGCCTGCCTTTACCATGAAGTCTATACAAGGTGTGAACAGTGATGATTGTTAGGAAATGTGCATCTTTAAAGATCATAGTCATACCATGTTTTTGTTCTGGTAATCCAATGAAAATTAAAAATTAAATAAGTAGAATTCACTGGAAAATGACCACTGGTCTCTTTTGTCTAGGTTCACCTTTCCTTGCCAGTGAGGACGGCGTGCTTGGTGGAGTGATTGTTCTCCGGTCGTGCAGATGTTCAGAGCCTGACACCTCCCAAAATCAGAAAACACTTCTAGGTAAGTTGAACATACACATTATCTCTTTTACTTTTTTAATAAAAAATGAAACGATTTATCCCCAAGTCAGTAATTGTAAGCTGGAGGTGGGGGGGGCAGGGTGCTCTATTGATATCTGAACATCTCTGTCCTACTAGTCTGTACAAGATCGATGTTCATTCTGAAGAACATGCTTAGAGAATATTTTTCAAATGGGTTTGGAACCTAGGAACTTTATTGAATTTCAGTATTAAGAGCATCGACTGTGTGTTCATTCCTTGCCTTTTTTTACAAAGCATTTGACATGACCCCTAACATAGTAACATAGAAGCTTCTTCCTTTTTCCCCTCCCAAAAAGGAATCAGAACCATGTAAAGAGTTACTGGCCTAGCAGGCAGTCCTAGCTCCATGGCTTATTAGTTATGCCTTTATGCATCAGTCTTACCAATCTGGCCATTCTTCCTCTAAAAGAAGGATATCAGCTCTGCCCTCCTCATAAAGTGTGAGAGAGAGTCAAACGAGTGTTTTTGCAGATTTGTGATGTCCATTCAGATATGTAGTTTTGTTTGCAGCCAAGCACAGCAGTGGAGATGAAATGCAGCCTACCTCAATTTGTAAAGGGAGGGCCCTGGGATGCCTCTGCCCATGGGCTTACCTTTTTCTTTTTCATACATCCAGAGGGGATACTTTTTAAAAATGTGCATAAAAGTGACACATATGGTCTCACTACAGAGTAGGGACTCTGTATTTCATTTTTTTTAAATCAATTTTTTAACTAACGTATACATTCAGAAAAGTGCACACACTGTAACTGCAAATGTTAGTGAATTATCACAAAGTGAACCCACCCCAAGTAACCTTGACTCAGATTTAAAAAAGTAGAATTTTACCACAACCCACAAAGTACTGACCCTTGTGACCCCTCCCAGTCTATACCCTCTCCAAAGTTAACCACTATGCTGACTCAAACACCAAGGTTAATTTTGCTTGATTTTATTTATCATGTAAATAGAATCATAGAATATTAATTATTTTTGTCAAGTTTTCAGGCAACACTAAGCCTGTTAGATTTATCCATGTTTCATGTGGTCGGAGTTTGTGATTTGCATTGCTGTGTTATATTCTATTGTATGGATATAGTATAGTGTGTTAATCTATTCTTTGTTATTTTTCCTTATACAAGTATCATAGGTCATCTATAGAGACTGATAGTTCAATCTTTCTATAAATTTCCTTATAGAAAGTGTGGATGTGCCTGATCTACATTGTATGATTGGTGACAATTGCTGTGGTATAAGTCCTTTCATACCCTGATGTTCCTTCTGTGAGCTTATAAAATAGAATACTGAGCATTTCTTTTCTTCTCTTTCTTTTTTTTTTTTTTTTTTGAGACAGAGCCTCTAGCTGTCACCCTGGGTAGAGTGCTGTAGCATCACAGCTCACAGTAACCTCCAACTCCTAGGCTTAGCAATTCTTTTGCCTCAGCCTCCCAAGTAGCTGGGACTACAGGAGCCTGCCACAACACCTGGCTATTTTTTGGTTGTAGTTGTCATTGTTGTTTAGCAGGCCTGGGCTGGTGTTACAGCTCACAGCAACCTCCAACTCCTGGGCTTAGGCAATTCTCTTGCCTCAGCCTTCTGGATAGCTGGGACTACAGGTGCCTGCCACAACCCCTGGCTATTTTTTTTGTTGCAGTTTGGCTGGTGCTGGGTTCAAACTCCCCACCCTCTGTACTTGGGGCCAGTACCCCATTCACTGTGCTACAGGTTCCACCCTTTTAAAGCCATCTTTTGTTAAACCAAGACAAATTGTAGTTTGCTTCTTTGGCATCTTAATCATTGCTGAATCCTCTGAATATACTTCCACAGTTAGATAGCAGGAAGTTGGTTTTAAGCATTTGCCAAGGTTGTACCTAGGCCTTCCATAAAAACTAAGAAGAATAATCCTTAGTATTTGGGCAGGGTGTGGAGAGAGTTATGAAAACTGCTTCATGGATTATTCCTAGGAAGTAGTGTCACAGTACTTTACTGAGCCTGAATTTGTGCCCATTTGAGTTAGTCCTGAAAATTGTAAGGTATTTTTGGTTAATCCTTTCATTTTGGGTGATTAAAAAATGCATATTTAAGGATAAGCCATAAAATCTTAGCCCATGTTCAGTAGTTTTTATTACCAAGAGTAAACTGATTCCTGCTCTTTATCTTATGAAAAAGCATTAAGTTTAAAGGGTTAATTTAGAAATAAGTGAAGTCTTGTCGTTTGTTAAAATTAAAAAAGAAGGATTAATGTTTGTGAAATTCATGTATGAAAACCTGCTGAACATACACTAATGTCAGCTTACAGAGGCTGTTAACTACATAGATTTTTTAATTTGTTCCTTTAAAAACGTTATCGATGTTAAATATATGATAAGATAACAAATTCAAGCAGTACAGGAGGATAGGAAAGAAGACTGGAAGTTACTTCTTGCGCTCCATTCCCAGAGCCACCAGTCAGTGTACATTGGTGCAATCATAGGGCACAATGTGCTTCATATACAATCAGAAATATTTTGATCGTACTATTACAGATAGCCTTCATGGCATTTTCTTGATCACTATATAAAGACATTGATACTCTACCCTTAATAAGTTTCACCAGTACCCTGCTAAGATGCACCGTAGGTGTGCTCCCACTAATTGCCCTCCCTCCACCTATACTCCCCCCTCCCCTTCCCTCCCTTTCCCTTTTCCCTGTATTCTTGTGCTATAGTTGGGTTTTTATCAGATTTTAGTATTGGTTTAATAAGATGAGTGGGTAAGGTATTTCTTTTTCTCAAAGATTGTATGTTAGATTGATATTACTTCTTGCTAAATATAGTAGGATCTCTGTAAGGTGAACCACTCAAGAAACTGTATGTAATAAAGTGGTCAACATATAGAGGTGGTCAACATAAGGAGCTAGGCCAGGGGTACTGGTGTGTACCCGTGGTGCAGGTCTGGTCTATGAAAATCAGGTCAACTTCAGGAGGTGGCAGGTGCCCGGCAGTGATCCACTATGGAGGTTCTCCTGTATTTGATGCAATTCACCGATGAAGTCATCTGGGTCTTGAGCTTAATGATGAATTCTATATCATCGATATGGCGCTAATTGCATTTTTTATTGTTATCTTTTGTGAAAATTTTGGGATTTTTTTTAAGGGATTATTTTATCACAATATTTCAGTATTCCTTCTTCAAATATCTCCTTTCCTTTTCCTCTCTCCATCTTTTGTGATTTCAATTACACATATGTTCAGCATTTTGTTATTCTCATAAAAGTTCCTATGGCTCTGTTTACCATTGTTTTTGTTTTTTTATTTCTGTCCTTTGAATTGGATAATTTTACTTCTATATTCTTCTATATTCATTGATTCCTTACTGTGTCTTCTTCATTTTCCTATTAACCTCATTAGGTCAAGTTTTTATATTGGCTATTGGAATTAATCTGTTTCAGAACTTATATTTGATTCATATGTGTATATGAAAAAAATTTTTTTTCTCTGTTGGCATTTTCTTTTTTTATTTATTACAAATGTTATTTTCCCTTATTCCATTTAAAGGTGTAATGCTATTTTCCCTTCTTCCATCAAAATAGTTACTTAAAAGTCTCTATGTTCTAGTTCCAATATCTTAATCAGGTTAGGTTTTTTTTATCTTATAACAAGAGTCATATTGCTCTAGTTCTTTGCATGTTGAGTAATTTTAGATCCTATGCTGGACATTGTGAACATATATTGCGTATTTAGTGGTATTCCTCTGAATAATGTTGACATTTTTGTTTTAGTGGTTGGATTCTGACTGCAAAGTTTATCTATTGTATAGGTGTTCAAATTTCAGTTCATTTCTTTCCTTAGTTTGACTTTTGTATTTAATTTTTGTCATATGTAATTCAAAGGTCAGCTAGAGATTTTGGCACTTTATACCCCAAATTTGATAGTCCCCAGTTCTGACCCTGTCCTTTCTACTACTTTTTCCTCACATTTCAGCACGGTGGTTGCCTCAAACTCTGCCACTCAGGCTAAAAGCTCTAAAATTATCGAATTCTTCCCACATTGTTTCCTTCCTCTACGTCTTGGCCTCTTTCAGAATCTGCCTGTTTTTCATCATTCTCCCAGGCTACAGATAGTTGAATTTTGTATTTCATTCTTCATTTAGGAGTTTGTAATTGATACCTATAGATGGTCATCCTTTACCTACAGAACTGGGCATATGTATTTTTTTGTAAACAAAAATTACATTATAAGCATTTCATAGACAGACTCATTAATAAACAAACATGCTGATGGGAAAACCTTTATAAGTTTTGTATGCTCTGTGTGCAGTAGAAAGATGGACAAATACAACCACATCACTAAGTAATTCTAATAGAGGGTAATTAACTTGAATTAATGCTTTATTATCTATGAATTAGTATATGAAATAAAGTACAGTCATGAATTGTATAATGATGTTTCAGCCAATGATGGGCTACATATAGGAGAGTGGTCCTCTAATTTATCATACTGTATTTTTACAGCATCTTTTCTATGATTAAGTATGTTTACATACACAAATACTTTCTATTCTGTTACAGTTGCTTGCACTATTCAGTACAGTTGCATGCTGAGGCCTGGGAACAGTAGGCAATGCTGTCTATCCTTGGTGTGTGGTAGGCTACATCATATCAGTTTGTGTAAGTCTGCTGTGATGTTTGTACAGGGAGGAATTGCCTCGTGATGCAAACTGCGTACACACCCACATCCTGAATGCATATGAGTAAAGTTTGTGAATAAAATCTTGTATTTATTCATTGTCAGCTTTGATGAAGTTAGGTATGAGAAATGATAACTTCTGTGTCTGATGGAGAAGTGAGTCTATTTCAAGTACTGTTACATCGGAAGGAGGCAGCGTACAATTCTGCTGCTTCCAGAATACTGAAGGGGGATATTTCTTCTCAGCATAATGGAGCATGCAAGTTTCAAGCCTTGAGCAGAGGCTGATATAATGCTGCTAGCAGTTCTAAGAAAAAGCTTTCATTCTTGTGTCAGTTAATAGACTGAGCTGGAGGAAGCTGCAGGTGTGGCCCCCTGGAAAAGCTGTGAAGAACAGCATGCTATTGAATTGGTCCTGGCCGCACACTTGCCACTTCCGGGGCAGGAAACTCCATGGAATAAAGTGACTTCCATTAATTGAATTATTTCTCTTCTCTTAATGGACCATTTCAACACTCTTTTCAATGGCACAGCCTTGAACATGAGTCATTTAGTATTCAAAGTTTAATGTGTATTTGCTCTCTTGAGTGATGTATCTGAATTTATGAAGTGTGAAACCCTGAACACTGTTTTATGACTTTTCTTTCATTTTTAAGAAACTGTGGGCATTGTTCTCCACAGTTTTCTTGGTGGTGGTTGTGGTGGGTTCCTAACACCCACCACCAAAAAAAAAGGTCCTAACTTATAGTGGCTGGGTGAACAGAGTTAATGTAAATGTTAAATCAACACTGGAATGAGATGTCCAGGTTGTAAGGACCTGCAGGTGCACCGTGGGTCAGCGTTGCTCTCACTTCACGTTCATTGGTCTGTTTGTAAGCATCCATCTGCGTATTCACCTGCATAGTGCCTGACATTTACTGAGGGTCTTCTCTGCATCTGACATTGTGCTGGGAAAACCAACATGATTAAGATTCGGTATTTGGTCTCAAGAAACTCTTACTTTTGTGGTGACGAATATTTGAATAATTCAGAGTTGGATTAGTTAATATTTATCAATACCGGGTGCTCTGGAAAGACAGAGAGAAGGATCATTTCAACACACTCAGAGAAGGCTACGCTAAGGGGGCCGTCCCTGAAAAGACTAGCTGGGGAAAGAGGAGGGAAGTAAGGTGCTAAGTCGAGGGGTGCCCTGATGGTGCAGACAGCATTTGAGAAATTACAGATCATTTTATTTGGACAAACATAGTCATTTCAGGAAGATGTGTAGATTTTTACAGAAGCCACAAAGTGTTAAGGGAGCAGAGTGTGGGGTAGCGTTCACTAAAGGGGCTGCAAAGTTAAAAGAGAAAATGACATTCAAATTATTTTAGAAGACGAGGCTTCTCCAGGTATTTATTGATGGAAAACTTTTTCAGGAGAGGGAATGCCCTGTGCTTAGTCATTCTGAGGCAAAAGCTTAGGGATCGTTTTTAATGTCAGTTGTATGAAATTAAATAAATTATATCTCTATGTATAATGCTCTGTTGTAAGATGTCTATATTGTTAAAGGAAAGAAGAAAAAGCAAAGAAAATAGGAAATGCAGAATTTGGATTGGGGAATTATAATAACAGTTTTTTTCTGCAGGATAGGTTTTTGTGCTTTTTTTTAATTTTATGTGTTTCTGCACACAACTGTTCGAATGATAATTTAGCGTAGTTTATATAATTAAGATTTAAAAAAGATTTCCATTTTAGAGGAAAAATGTGCCTATGGCTGTTAATTTAATAGATACCTTTATACTGTGGTAGGGTTCTTCAAAACTTAGAATATGTTCTGTGTCAAATCTATACATTTATAAGTTTCTTAATTTGGTAATTCTCTTACTCTCTAGGCATTCCAAGTGTGGAAATGTTATTTGCAGTAATTTTTTCTTACATAGTTTCTTATATTAGAAGTTTTTCTATTATATGAATATTAAAATTTTCATATTTGATGTATTCTCTTTACAGATACTCTTAGGTTAAGGATCTTTGAGGGAGAAGAACCTGTAAAATGTGTGTTTTGGGCAGTTCACAGAAATTTTTGAAGTTGGCTTGTGTTTTTCCATTGGAGTGTGTTGCAGACAATTTAAAACCCCTGATTTGCTACTTGGTAGAAACCTATTCCATGGAAATACATGATCAGGGGTTTTGTTTTTAGGCTTCCTGGGATAGTAAATATTCTATAGTAACAGAAGTGTGTTAAATGTTGCCTTTTTATGGTTCCTAATGGATATTCAGAGATACATAATATTTTTTTCAGATAATTTATAAGAAAATAGTATTTTTGGTGTTCAATTGATAGTTTACCCTTAGACACAAAGTAATAATATATTTTGTACATTCTTTTTTTTTTTTTTAATTTCAGATTACTATGAGGGTCAAACAATTAGCTTGCAGGGTTTGTGTCTGTTAGGTAAACCCCTGCTGTAGTTATGTCTTCCCCCAGGAGTGTGTCGTGTGCCCCTACCCAGTGCCCACTGGCTGGAGCTCACCAATCCTCCCCCCTTCCCCTCTCTCGCCTTGTATCTAAAGTGCCATCACGAAAACTAATGTGCTGCTCTAGCAAAATACTAAGACTGGGTAATTATAAAGGTCAGAAGTTTATTCCTTACATTTCTGGAAGCTGGGGAATCTAAGATTGAGGCTCTGGCCTTGGTATCTGGTGACAACCCTGTTAGCTGCACCCTCCCATGGTGGGAAGCAGAAGACAAACTGGGCCTCAGCTGCTCCCTCCAGCCCTTCCAAATGGCACTAGGCTGTCCCTGGGGGCAGACCCAACACCTGCGGGATTAATTCACTTTGATATCCCAGAGAGGTCTTAGGTTTGACATGTCCATGACTGAACTTCATACCTGCCCTTCTCCATCGGCCTGGACCTTTTCCCAGGCTCCCTATTTCAGGAAATGCACAGCACAGTGTGCTTACGTGCTCGGCTGGATCATGTTTGTGTCCCCTGGCTTCTTCTTCAGTTCCCTCCTCTGCTCCACTCTTCAGATGCCATTTGTTTATTTTCTGAGTTATCCTCCCACACTCTGCATTTCATTGTACTGCTTGGTTCAGAACTGTCATCTCTTACCCTTTCTATTATATTGATAATAGCCTCTTATCCATAACAATTTATTACCTTTGGCTTTCAATCCTCCATTTCATTCTTCACACTTGAAGTCAGATTGATTCAGCCTGGAATTTTATGGATTAACACTTTGAAACTCCTTTATACAACTATTTTAAATTGCACCCAAACTTTATGGACACTCCATGCATGGGCTACATAGACATTATTAATTATTGACAATATTTATTCTGTCATCTACCCTATTCCTCTCAAAACAACTGTGACTAAATGGAGACAGAAAGTGCATAAGGTAGGGGCAGCGCCTGTGGCTCAAAGGAGTAGGTCGCCGACCCCCTATACCAGAGGTGGCAGGTTCAAACCCAGCCCCAGCCAAAAACTGCAAAAAAAAAAAGAAAGTGCATAAGGCAGACTCGTGCAGACTGTGTGCAGCTGGTGTGTGCCGCCGCTTGTGTGTGTTTATTTTTCCCGTTGTCATCTTTTGGCAAAGTTGCTTGTACACTTCATTGATTTTTATAATTACTAATATCTAAGTACGTTAGGCTATTTGTCATTTAGAAATAGATACTATGAAATTACACCCAATGGAGCAACACCAAATAATCTCAACCACTGACCAGTAGTATCAGTGGTTTGTGATTGGGAAATTAATACATTTAAGTAATAGTATTTATCGTTTAGCATTTGTGATATTGGTATAATTCAGATAAGATCGAAATTCTGAATACCAACTAAAATGTGGATTTATTTAAGTTATCATTATATTAGTGCTTAGGTTATTGAACCTAAAATTCCCCATTAAGCTAATTAAAATATTGATCTATTCTTTAATTTGAAGAGAATGAAGGGAAAGTAAACCTTGTTTATTCTCTTTCTGTATTCTTGTATTTTGTATTCCTTCGGCAGGAAATAGGCGAGTGTAGATTATGAACTAAAGATGTTCTTTGGAAGTTTTTTCTCCCGGTAAGATGTAGAAAGCAAATATTTAACTGATAGCCCCCAAAGAGGAGTGCACACATTCCACTTCATTTTTATTCTAGGTGCAGTAGAACTCCTGTTTACATGTGGAGTTGTTCATGTGTGTGCACACACACACAGCATATGGCTTTCTATGTCCTATTGTAAGCACTTTACATGTGTTAAGTCATTTAATCCTACAGTTTTATGAGGTAGAGATTATTATCTCCTGTTCACTTATGAAAAAAACTGAAGAACAGAGACTAAGTGACTTACTCAAAATTATGGTTACTAAGAAGCAGGTATTTGAATGCCAGGAATCTTTGCCTTCATAGCCCATGCTTTTTTTAAACCAGAAATTAATGTGGTTTCGGCGCTCATAGCTCAGTGGTTAGGGCGCTGCCACATAAACTGGGGCTGGTGGGTTCAAATTCAGCCCAGGCCTGGCAAACAGCAATAACAACTACAACAGAAAAAATAGCCCGATGTCGTGCCTGGCTACTTGGGAGGCGGAGGTAGGAGAATCACTTAAGCTCAACAGCATGAGGTTGCTGTGAGCGTTGATGCCATAGCACTCTACCGAGGGTGACATTGTAAAACTCTGTCTCAAAAATAAAACAAGAAAAGAAAAGAAATTAATGTGTATCAGTATTTAGTACATGGATTAATGCTGGTACCCTTGCATGATTCATGTAAGCCCATAGAGGTATGCGCACCTTGAGACACCCTGATGTTAAAGGGGAACTCCACAATGCAGAAGGTCTTGCAAAGTTTTAGTTTTTCATTTCCTTTCAGTTTACTTGGGTATAGAGGTGTTTATACAGGCTTGCTTATAGATTTATGGATTATATCATCTAGCTTTAATTAAACTTGCTTTTAAATAGGTGACGATTACTGCAAAAGAGAATGTGAACTAAGGGTCTACTACAAATACAATCTAAATGAATAAGAAACCCACAGAACTGGTCTTGGTAAAAACAACTGCCATCTAGTTGGACACAACATGAAAAAGACTTCTCAATTGGAACTATTTTTCTACATCCAGAATGTAGAATGTTAATAACGAATTTCTTGCCCTATGCAGAAAGTGCAGCGATAACCACTGATAGAACAAGTATAGAAGTTGTAGGTCGATGTATGTGTGACACGCACACTGAAGGTGCAAAGGTGCGAATGTGGGTGGGGTTATTTGTACAGTGCCTAACTTGACAACCCTTGAGAGAGTAATCCTCTGTGGAATGCACTAATAGGCCTGCTTCGTTTAGCCTCTTCCTTTCTCATAATTTAGTAGCTGCTAAAATAATTTGAGATACATGTGGATGCTTCTTGGCTTATGATGGGGTTATATCCCAGTAAAACCATTGTAAGTTGAAAATTCTGTTAAGTCAAAAATGCATTTAATATGTATTACCTATCAGACCTGATAGCGTAGTGTAATCTACCTTAAACATGCTCAGAACACTTATATTAGCCTGCGTTTGAGCAAAATCACCTAACACAAAGCCTATTTATTTAATAATAAGTGTTGAATGTCTTAGGCAATTTACTAAGTACTGTCCTGAAAGTGAAAAACAGAATAGTTGTTAAGATATAGTTTCTACTGAATTCATATTGCCTTTGCACTGCCATAAATTAAAAAAAAAAATTGTAAGTTGAGCTATTGTAAGTCAGAGATGGTCCGTATTCATCCTGTGTCCAAACAATTGTTTAAACATTTTTCATATCTGCTCATTTGTTTCTCAGCTTCTACTTCAGATCCACCTCTAGAGAAAGATACTTAGATTGTTTATCTAATGCCAATATCCCTTAATCTATAGGTGTTTTCAGATGCGGTTCATTTTAAGCATTTTTAATAAACACTTGGATTTTTGTTTTTTAATAATTTTATTGAATCATAATTATGTACATTGGTGCAATCACAGGGCACGATTCATATACATTCAGAAATATTTTGATCATACCGTTACAGATATCCTTCATGGCATTTCCTTGATCACTATATAAAGACATTA